>ML996242.1:0-84158 GCA_010093805.1 Polyplosphaeria fusca
ATCCAGTAGAGTTAGTTGAAGCACGGAACATGGCTCTCGCTACAGAAGGGCTTTTCGCTTCCTGTACTCCGACCATGGCCTGGAACTATCATTTTGGAGATATGGAGGCGTTCTACACCGAGAGGTTTGCGTAGGTTGATGCTCAAAATGCGCTTCTTGAGCCTTAGGATGCACTCCTTGAGCCCAGGGACGAGCCTGCGCAGCGACTCAAGCGGGCTGCAGCAATAGCAGCTCCAGATGCATGGAAAACTCTTAGCCCACGCAAGAGACATCGACGTTAGTAGGAGATAGTCTCATTATATGTACAATTATCGTCAGGCGCTGCCCAGTTGTTCAGTCTGCACTGCTGTGCATTTTAATTATTGTAATTTATTTGGCACTAGTCGAAGTTAGCGTTGGGGACAAATCTCATCTTGGGGACAAATCTCAAAACGTTGGGGACAAATCTCGCCAGCCAGACTGCCTATAGAACTTGGCCTGCACCAATTAACGTTAGATCGGTAATATCAGTATATGCTACGTCAGTGAGGACAGGAAACTTGACGCATCACCGAATCAGCTTTGTAGTGTCGGCATTCTTCTCTTTGTCGAGTTGTTTGTTCTATTGTTGTTGTGATCTCCTCGGCAAACCCTTTCAATAGGATCTTCGCACGGCCTTTGACAGATAAGCCGGTTGGAACAAAGAAGAAACAGTCAATCCATCTATGGACACCTAACATGATCCTCACCAGCTCTGATATTCTTCCACTTGCTTCATACGCTTCACACAAGCACGCAGTGCACACAACACCAAGCTACCAAATCACTACCAAACACCACACGACACCATGAAATCACTCATCCACATCCTCACCCTCCTCTCCGCCACCACCCTCGCCCACTCCCTCCCCCCCCGCGACTCCGGCTCCTGCTCCAAGAAAAACCTCCCAACCGAAGCCTCCTACAACCTCGGCATCGCCTCCTTCTGCAACCTCTTCTGGCCCAACCCCGACTCGACCAACCTCGTCAACGCCTCGACGCCCCTCACCGGCTGGGTCCAACTGCCCTCGTACGACAAGGGGCCGGATGTAGCGTGGGTGTACAAGATCAGCATCGAGAAAGCCGGAGCGGGAGTCGAGTCGACGCAGAGGATTGGAACGGGGGAGTGTTTGCAGGAGTTTAGGAGGGTGCTGAGTGAGGGGGAGATTGGGGGGAGTTATTGCGTTGTGGATGGGACGGAGGATGTGTTGATGAAGGGGGGGAGGAGGGGGAGGGATATTAAGCCGTTTGGGAGGTTGGTGTTTGAGAGTAGGGCGAGGAGGGGGGGTTAGATGGGGAAGGGGTTGAGAGGGGGGTTTGTCGGTCTTTTTTGTTGTTGGTCGGTTGCTTTTGGTTGAATGTTAAAGTACAAGTATGGGTTGTTGAGTGGATTTGTCTTGCGTCTTTGAGCTTGTGTGGTGAGTGACGCGAATGTGTATATGAACACAGTGAACTTGCTGTAACCTAGCAGCTAATACTCGATGATGATTCGATTCGAAATGGCTCTTGTTTCTCGACACATCCTCGGAAGGTATTTTTAGCTGGCGAGAGAAAGGTGGAGGTCTCGTAGTGGTTCCCCTCGAGCCTGGCCTGGTGACACTAAGCGATGCGCGAAGCCGCGATGGGCTAGGCTAGCGGCAGGGTCCACAATGTCATCCTTGGCAGCGTCCTCGAGCCACTTGTGGAACTCGATCGAACTTCACCTCCGAGCTCTGTCTCTCTCCCTTCGCCGCTCCGTACCGTCATCGTCCGTCGAGAGTCTCTCTACACACCATCGTATACCTGTCGAATTTGCTGCTGCACAATGGCCCTCTGAGTCGCATTTCCTCACTGGCCTAATTTCAATTGCCCTTCTGTCTGGCTTGCTATAGTGACATTTTTGTCAAAGTCTGGTATGTAGCTGTAACTTTAGACTTTTCCTTTGTGAAAGCTTATGATCTATGTTTCTGCTTGCTCCCGCTACCCACAGAATAAATGCTCACCAGCCCTGCTAGATCTTCCCACTACTCGCCCTCACAACCAACCCGCACCTCCACCGTGGCTTCGCTCTCCTGAACCCACCCTAACCCGCCGTCTACGATACACCCCGTGGTTTCATTCGAACCGGTTATTCTAAAAATGGCATCTCAAGCGGTTGCCAACGGCTCCTCTGCCGCCGACGGCTTGACTCCGGCCCAGAAGCTGATGCAGCAGCATGATCACAACGCTACCGTCGAAGATGTCGTCGATGAGGAGGATGTTATCCACCCACCTCCATCGACCAGCCTCAAAGCCGACACTGGAGATACCACTTCCGCCGTTCCCACCATGAGCGAGAAGGCAGCTGGCAAGCAAAAAGCCGAGGAACCTGTTTTGGCTAAGAAAGGCCCCAGCAGCGTGCCCTTCAACACTGCGTCTGAGGAGCTGTTCCCAGCTTTGGGCTCTGGCCCTAAGCCTGCCCGCGCCCCTGCACCTACCTGGGGCAAAAAGCCCGCTTCGCTAGCTCCCACAAACGGTCTCAACGGCTCCAGCAATGCTACTTCCCGTGCCTCGACTCCTGCTTCCGGTGTTGGTACTCCCATGTCAGCACCAGTTGGTCGTGGCTCTGGCCATGCTGCCATGGCACTTCCCGGACAGCACAAAGAGAGCATCGTGTTCGCACCGGACCAGATCGATCGCGAGCGTTATAAGAAACCCCTCCAGGAAATCGTCCGCGACATCAACAAGCGCTCCAAGGCAAAATTGGAGTGCAAGACTGGAGGTCCTGGAAACAGGGTTTTATTCGAAGCTACCGGTCCCGTCGACGCTGTTCGCCAGTCTCTCAAGGATGTCGCTAATGAAATCGGCAAAAAGGTATACTATCCTTCCATGTCCCAACGATCGTGAAGCAGGATAATTCTAACGACGGTCATAGTTGTCGCACAAGGTGTCAGTTCCATCGTCCGTGCGCGCATACATCATCGGTCGACAAGGTTCCAAGATCCAGGAGATTAGCAAGCGTTCCGGCGCTCGCATCCAGGTCCCCAAGCAGGAGGCCGACGATGACGAGGACGCCATGATTGACATTATCATCGAGGGCAACGCGTTAACTGCGGAGATGGCACGCCGAGAGATTGAGAGTATCGTCAACGAGCGCACATCGACGGTCAATCTGCGCCTGAAAGATATCCCTGCTGAATACTACCCATTCCTTGCCGGCCCGCACAATTCGTTGATCAACAATCTCGAGCAAGGACGCGATGTACGAGTGCAAATTCCGCACTATACAAATTGGGATGCCCAAGCTCCTCCGCTGGTACCCCATAATCGGCCAATTCCCTTCACGCCGCAAGCCAAATATCCCATCTCAATTGCGGGAGATCGCACCCATGCTCAGCAGGTTCAAGCCGAGATCGAGCGCCAAGTCCAGCAATTGCGCAAGCAGTTGGCCATTAGGGATGTCGAAGTCGAGCGCAACCGACATCAGTTCGTTGTCGGCGACCGTGGAGGCTCCATGCATGACTTTTTGAACGAGACAGGTTGTTCGCTAATCTTGCCTCCCAACACCGACAATAGCGAGAACATCTACATTGTGGGACCTTCGGACAAGGTCGACCAAGGTTACAACAAGCTCTTGGAGATTGCGGGCAGCATGCAGATGTCTGTGGTGGAACCTGCGCGCGACTATCGCGGCGCTCAGGCTCAGTCACACGCTCACAACCTGACCCAGTATCTCAAGCACCGACAGGTCTTGCAAGATCTTGAACGCCAGCATGAGGCAAGCATCGTGCCACCGGAGGGGCGTGAGGGACCCACTGGCTGGGCGATTTATACCCGCAACGGCAAGAATAGCATGCAGGCCCGTGGCGACATTCAAAATGTGTTCCGAAGTCATCCGCCAACTAGGTTCTCCACATTGCCGGTCGATCCTTTCTATCATCAGCACTTGCAACAGCGAAGTGCGCGGCAGATTCGAGAGGAGATGGGCGTGCACGTCGTCTTCCCTGATGAAGCTGACAATGTCCCTGAGCTCATTCTGGTGTACGAGGACATGACCCCGTTTGCGGATTATGCCATCCCTCGAGGTGCGCCTTCGGCAGCCGATGTCAAGGCATACCAGCAGAAACTGCAACAAGCAGAACAATTCATCAAGGCCATCACTACCGCGCAGCAAGATATCGTTTCACGAGATGTTGAGGCGCCGCCCAAATTCCACGACAAGATCCGGCGACATGTCGACAAGGAACAACAAGGTCTTCCTCGTGATGTGATCCCACCTCAACTACGTAGGCAGCCCTCTGGTTTCGGAGTGCGCGGTCCTTCCAGCGCTGTAGACGATTTGGTGACCAACATCCTTGCCTTTATCGAGCAGGAAGAGAAGGATGAGCTTGAGCGTGGCTTCACGACCTCGTTCGATTTTCCTCAAAAGTACGCCAACTTCCTGATTGGAAAGCGCGGTGAGCATATCCGCAAGCTTCGCGACGAGTACGACGTGGACATTCAGGTCAACGACGGCAAGGTCGAGCTCAAGGGTCCTCAGGCAAAGTGTGCCAATTGCAAGGCATACATTCTTTCTCTGGGCAAGCGTCTGGAAGACGAGGCCACTCATACGCTGAAGATCAAGCCGCAATACCACCGTGACTTGATTGGTGCCAAGGGTAGCCAAGTTAATCGCCTACAGGACCGCTACAACGTTCGCATCAACTTCCCGCGGTCTAACAACCAGGACGATGACACTGCAACGGAGGGAGGAACATCGCAGAAGAATTTCCGTCAGCAGCCTGCGGATGAAGTTGTCATTCGAGGACCGAAGCGCGGCGCTGATGAGGCTCGCGATGAACTTTTGAATCTCCTGCAGTGGACTGTTGACAATTCCCACACAGACTCTGTCTCTGTCGCGCAGAGCCAAGTTCCATCCCTCATTGGCTCTGGCGGCCGGGAGATGGAGAACCTCCGACTTGCTACTGGGTGCCAAATCGACGTTCCCGGCGCTCGGGAAGCTGCTGATCCTTCTGGGCGTGCGCAAATCACTCTCAAGGGAACCAAGAAACAAGTCGAGGATGCCAAGAAGTTGATCCAGGAACGTGCCAAGGTGTTTGATGATACCGTCGTCAGGACGATTGACGTCGACAGGAAGCACCATCGTACATTGATTGGCAGTGGTGGTCAGTCGAGAACCCCCATCTACACAATTGTCAGGCTTACTCTAATTTAGGTTCAAATATCCGCAAGATCGTCACTGATGCCGGTGGCCCTGATGGTTCTCGCGAGCTTGCTCGAATGGTTCGCTTCCCACGTCAGGACTCTGAGGACTCTGCGATTCGCGTCGAAGGACCCAAGAAAGTCGTCGATCAAATTGTGGCATCGATTGAGGTACAGGCCTCTTCGCTCGAGAGCCAGGTCACGGAAACGATTGAAGTGTCGCAGGACAAGCATCGCCTCCTCATCGGTCGTGGAGGCGAGGCACGCCGCACTCTCGAGGCGGAATTCAAAGTGTCGCTAGATATCCCCAAGCAGAACGTGACAGGAGCTGCCCGCAACCAGGTCAAGATTAGTGGAGAGCCATCGCAGGTGGAGAAAGCCAAAGCACATATTCTTGACCTGGTGAAGGGTCAAGAGGGCGAGACGATTCAAGTCCCTCGACACTTGCATCATTCCATTTCCGACAATGGCCAGTTCTTCCGTCGTCTACGCAACGAGCACAAGGTTTCAGTTGAGCATGGTGGAGCGAAGACGCCGGATCGGCCCGCTGCCGCAGAAGGTGGCAAGGCACGCAAGGGTGCTAACGGCTCGGCACTTCCCCTCATCACGGATGACACCACTGCTGGGGCTGAAGCCTACTCGTGGGAGATTGTCGACAACAATGCTGTCGGCGAGGACGTGGATACGTCCGCAACCATCCCTTGGATATTGCGTGGTCCAGCAGAGAATCTCCCGGGTGCCAAGCAGGCGCTGCAAGCAGCCATGGACGCAGCATCCAAGCCCTCATCCACAGGCTATCTTATCCTGCCCGATCCTCGCAGCTACAGGCTGGTAGTTGGTCCCGGCGGTAGCGTCATCAACAACATTCGAAAGAAGACTGGCACGAAGGTCCAGGTGCCCCGCGACCAGGCCAAAGACGAAGCAATTGAGATTGTGGGAACGAAAGAGGGATGCGAGGAGGCGCGAAAGATGATTCTCGACATTGTCTCCAAGGGCGGCAACAGCAGCCGACGCTAGAGGAACCTTCTTCACTGGCCAATGATGTGGTTGCACATTGGCGAATGTAGAAGCACACAAATATTCATCATGTGGCAGGCATAGTGGCGAAAAGAGCTGGCTATGTTGTTGTTGGGATGGATGGTGATGCAGATTGATACTTTAGCTGAACACATGGCGAGGGGGATCTATGCATGGGTGGTTTTCTACAACTCTCTGTATTGGAATGCCTGGCATCTTGTAGTGTGGAAAATAAAAGCATCATCTTACTTATTCAAAAAAGCCAATTGAGATGAGTAGACTGGTAAACATCGAGGAGGCGTGTCGGTACTCGCGCGAGCACATTTACACATCCTTCTCACAGTCGCACACGGCGCCATAAACCGCTCAACGTGTACGACGTGCAGGCCTGGTTGTAAATGTCGGTAGAAATTCCGTGAGTCGAGCCCTGGTTCATTGCCAGGCCAGGGTTTCTGCACGAGTAAGTACCACCTGCTTGGGGGATCTAGTCGGCGAGGTGCGCTAGAGACGGTAACGAGGTGCAGCTCGCAAAAGAAGGGTCGTAGTACCCCGTAGCAGTGGTAGCAAATCGTGCGAGGACGAACGGGATGAGAACGCGGCATTACCATGTACATCGTATCGTCTGATGTGAGGCGAGACACCGATCATGTCACTGCCGCTATCAAAGATACAAAAAAAGTGCGCATCGCGTCTAGTCCAAGCCACCACTATTATACCAGAAATCCACTAACTATCTCCACAATGCCTGTCCCGCTGGCGTTCATACAAGACGCCCATTAAGCACGAACGCGCGGGGAACTCCCTCCTCCCACCCGCATCCATCCCCACCGCCGTCCCGTCCATCGTCCAAACTGCCCCCTCCCCCTTCGGCGGCACATGGCGCCGGCCCAACTGTCACGGCCCGATTCGTTGTTCGCTTCGTCGTCCCGCAGCTCATCGACACGCTTTACGCTGCTGTCGTGTATTTCGCGCAGGCCCAGCGAAGCGAGCCCAGTGCTCCCACGTCACACACCCCAGCAGTCGCAGCTGAGCGCACGAACCTGACTGGACTGGCACAGCTGGGTGTGCAGCTCGAAGGAGCTGCAACCATGTAAGCTCGCGCACCTCGTAATCTGGGTTCCCCCGCTGCAGCGGCGGGCCTTTATATAGCGGCGTGATGCTGCTGCTTTCCTCCACCGCCTTTGCGGATTGCGGCTTTTGTTGTTTTTGTTCAAGTGTGGCCTTTTTTTGAGAGCGAGAGCGATAAGCGTCTGGTCTGAGCTGAGCTGGTGTTGATATGGCGTCGTCGTCGGCGCCGGCGCAGGGGCCCGAGGCGGTAGAGCAGGCGACGTATGCGGTGCCGAATGTGGCCGTCGAGGCCGAGTCGCTCGATGTGAGTCTAGATGATGCCTTTTTGAGGCGGGTGGCGTTTGCTCACATGTCTGCTAGAGCGGCTCCGACGCGGATTCTGCATTTGGAGATGACTTGTGAGTATGGAAGAAGCGTCGAGGCGCTGACGCGGGGCTGATGAAGGGACCGCAGACAGAGTTACACAACCTCGCTCAAGTCGACCGTGTTGAAGTGAGGATACAGGCTGGCTTGGGGCGGCCGACAGAGAGCTGACGGCGCCAGCTATCGATACGAGAACGGCAGACGGTATCATGGGTTCAAGGATGAGGGCGCAAAGTACTACTTCCCAAACGATGATGTATGGTCCAGTTGCTGCAAGCGAAAGAGGCTTGACTGACTATTGGAAAGGAAGAGAATGACCGGCTCGATCTCTACCACCACATTCAAACATTGCGATTAGATGGCGAGCTTCACCTGGCCCCGATTGGCGACAATCCGCAGAGAATCTTGGATCTGGGGACGGGGACGGGCATTTGGGCCATAGACATGGGTACAGCTCCATTTTGGCTAACTCGATTCCAAGCTAATGAATCGACATAGGCGACAAGGTACCGAGCCATCACTGACGGCGAGTGGAATAGCTACTTAACGCTTGTTAGTTTCCTTCTGCCGAAATATTGGGCAACGACATTAGTCCCATCCAGCCGTCGCTCGTTCCTCCCAATGTCAAATTCGAAGTGGATGACCTCGAGGATGAATGGGTCTACTCGTCCAAATTCGACTTTATACACGCTCGATATTTGGCCTGCGCGATAAGAGACTGGTGCGTCGCCTTTGCCTCTAGACACTATGAACCACCCACTCACCAGTATTTTACAGGTCGAAGCTGTTAACACAAGCCTACAAGTCAGACTCCTTTTTATCTTGTCTTCATCAAAAGCATCCCGCCTGACGCACCCAGATTCACAAAACCCGGCGGCTGGGTCGAATTCCAAGACTTCGACACAAACTTCTACACCTCGACGGCCGGCGAATACACGCCCGACTGCGTCATCGGCGAATGGATGGGCAAGATTGCCGCCGGCATCAAGGGCTTCGGCGTCGAGCCTGACCCAGGGTAATCCTCCCCTTTTCCCCTTCCTTCCCCCAACACACCAGCGTTAACCACCACCCCACCTTAGCCCCAAACTCGAGCAATGGGTCAAAGACCACGGCTTCATCAACGTAACCGCCAAAACCCTCCCCTTCCCCGTCGGCACCTGGCCCAAGGACAAGAAGCTCAAGGAGATAGGAGCCTTCAATCTCATCATGTTTTTGGACAATCTGGAGGGCATGACGTTGAGGACGTATGCGAGTGCGTATGGGTGGAATGCAGAGGAGGTCAAGGTGCTGTGTGCAAAGGTGCGGAGCGCGTTTAAGAATCCGAGGATGCGGTTCCAGCATAATTTTTATGTGGTTTATGCGCAGAAGCCGGTGGATGCTGTGGATTAGGGGGGTGGAGAAGGAGGAAGGGGAAGGGGAAGGGGAAGGGAAAGGAGATGGAGATTTAAGTACATATAATGGCGTTGGGGATTAGTGCTGTTTAGCGAGGAGGGAGGGCGAAAAGGTAGCTATAGATGTCGATTTGCATAAAATGCTCCTGGCCTTCCTAGCTTTATTCCCTGGGGTCCCGTTGGAGGACTTGAGCGTGCTGGGGCTTGCGACTGGGAAGGGTGCTGTTGCTGATGAGAAGTTGCTTTCGGAGCCCTAGTGAATAAGGCAACGCAGCCAAATCCCTCTCGCATTCAAACAGCAGTCAAACAACAAACTCAAAAATTCGAAACCAAGAAATGTCGTGAGACAGGCTGAGGTAGGGAAGAGTCGATTACAACATTCTGCCTATCCCATATCCCACAACCTCCAACCCATGTTCCTAATCCGCAGACACACCAGAATCCCTCAGTAAGTGTACCGTCCGTCCATCCCAGCTTCATCCATCCATCAAATGTATATCTCAAAAGTGTCCCAACCCTCAACCAGCCTCAAACCCAAGCTCAATCCCTCGAACTCATGCCCCACACCCTATCTACATGACCGTGCACGGAATAATGCAGCATGAGCACCCATCATCCGAATAGCACCCACACTTCCCCGGCTGAGGCTTCGTGATGGACGACGCGGCCGAGGCGATGGATCCCTTTTCTGCGCCTGGCATTTTCGCTGCTGGAATCCGAAGATTTGTGAATGTAGGGTTTTAAGAGGTTCGGTATCGAAGGCTGTCGCGTTCAAGAGCGGTGGGGGGGGGGTGGCAAGTTGTCTGCTGGTAGAGAGATGCAGGAGCTGGGGGTTGCTGGTTAGATGGAGGTGCTGCGTGCGGGATGGGGTCGAGCGTCTTACATTGAGAGTGCGATTGTTGGGTGAGGTGTGCAGGAGGATGTTTGGAGAGAGTGTGTCTAGGGAAAGGCTGGGGGAGGAAGAGAAAGAGTTGGAGAGGTGGTTGTCGCCGGTTTGGCTATTCCATGGGCAGGATTCTGATTGGTTGGCCGCTTGGCGCTGATGACGTCGACGTCGTGGCTCACGGTGGCTGTGTGTGCTGGCGCGTCCCACATGCATGTTGAGTGGAGACGTCTTACCCTTGTTGATGAGTATAGTGGCTTTGTAGCGACAGGGCGCCATGGAAAAGTAGACATTAAACAGCAGGACCCCGAGCACTTTGCAGACTGCTATCAGAGCCTTAATGAAAAGGCGGCTTGTGCAGAGATTGAAAGTCGTCACAGCATTTTGCAGCTGCTCAGCTTAATCCATCATATTTCTAGCAGTCTCGCTCGCCGTCGCAATGCTGTGGGATGCGATGGCATGTCGTGCGTGCGCCATCTACCAACACCTAAATCTTGCATCCTGGGGACTGTAGAGACGAGGGTATTGCATAACGAGATCCATGACCCAGAGGTTACGCTAGGTCCAAAAAAATGATCAATGCCGCCCAAAAGCGAAGGTGAAACACCACGCTGCCCGAGATAAAGCCAAAGTCGACTGTGTATGCGCCCCATCCCAGTTTGGCATCGTAATCTACATGACTGTGTCCGTCCGGATGGGAGAAAAGTGGTCCAAAAGCCCGTACGAATGCAAAGAGAAAGAGTCAAAAGGTAGAAAGTCAGGTCTGAGGGACTGGTCGCAAAATCTATACTCCTGTCGTGGATCTCGATCCGGGGTTTCTTTAGCATTAACAAACGCCGCGCCGTGCATAATGATTATCATCACTCGGAAATGAGTTGGGGGCCATGCCTCGACGGGTGGCTATTCGGAAGCTGCTTCCTTTCCCTTGTCTTGCTCGCCGTGCAGCCTCTGCTCTTCGTCTGGCATCTCCCCTGTCCCGTCACCAACCATCGGGCCGTCAGAAGCGCCGGCCTGCTCCTCTTCAACAGTCGGTTTGGTCTGCGGCATCTTTCCAGAAGGCGTAGTTTTCACATCGACGGAGCTCTTTTGTCCTGCATGGAACCATCCGCCTTTCTCCCATTGACCGGGCTGGTACAGACAGCCCTGTCGAACTTTGGTATCAACTATAGCTGCCATTAGCTCCTTCAGTCGGGTGAAGGTTATTGGCTTAAGTATCCAGGCGTCGAAGCCCGCGTCGATGTAGGCTTGTTTGGATTTTTCCACAAGAGAGGCTGAAACGGCAATGATGGGCACTCTCCCGCAAAGCGCAGCACGTGGAGAGTGGATGTCCGTATGTACTTTCTCATACGATCGAATCATTTTGGTGGAAGTCAGGCCATCAACAATGGGCATCTGCTTGGCGTTAATTCTCAGTCATGATGCTCTCGAGGCTCACTTGCCTGCATGTCCATCAATATGACATCAAAGTCCTGCGGTCTGTCGCCGAATGTGCTTGCACACTCCTCGCCGTTGACGGTTAAAAGGACGTTGTGACCAAGCTTTTCCAACCGTTTACTAATAATTTTGCTGTTTACAGGATCATCTTCCGCGACAAGCACACGCATGTGCTGCGCAGAGATAGTTTCGGAGGCCGTGTCTATCTTCTCCGGCTCGTCATGTAGTTCACCTAAAATCTCTCCCTGTTGAGGCTTCGCCGGAATTGGACTTGCTTCATCAGGAATCTTGACAGCCTTCACCGGCGCACTAGAGGAAGACACATGCTCTTCACCCGGGCGATGAGACGTCATACTGCGCCGATGGGGTGGGACGACTAATCGATCATTGAAGTCGATGCTCTTTGGTCGCGGTAGCTGTGGCGATGTGGCTTGCGCTACTTCACTTGTGCTGTGCCGTTTGATAAGTAGAGGCTTTGCCGAATGCGAACTGGTTCCGCTTCCACTCGTTGGTCGTTTCTCAACTAGATGGGGTTCTTGCATGGCTTCGATGAGTCTGTCAACGTCACTTCGTTGGCTGGCACCACTTTTGGCACTGGCGATGCTACCGTGAATGCTGCCGTGGATGCTGCCATGGATGCTCCCCTTGCTGTTCAAACTTTCGGCACTAGCTTTGTGAGACACTTTATTACCATTACCGGACTCCCTCCGGGTCAGGTCGGGTGCCACCAGTGTCCGCTCTTCCGTGCCTTCCCCGAGTACCTCTGCTTGAGGAGTTACGCTTCCTTCGGACCCTCCATTGGGAGGAGGCTCCAGCGTTTCACCGTCAGGCAGATTGAAGGGAAACTGGACGACAAAGCGTGATCCTTTGCCCTCCTCAGACTTGAGACGCAGCTGCCCGTCCATGTTCTTAACGATCCGAGCTACGACTGCCAGTCCCAGTCCCAAGGCGGTTTTGTCTCCCAAATCCGTAAGCTGCTTCGGATTGGATACTATTGCATCTTCTAACAGCATGGAAGGCTCGATTTGGACCTGCTCCAGTTCGTTGAACAGCTTATCGAGTTTCTTTGCATCTATGCCCTGGCCGGTGTCGGAAACGGCGACTTCAACTTCAACATGGTCTTTTGATGCCCACGATGCCACGTACATCTCGACTTTGACGGAGCCTGAGCTAGTAAATTGGATAGCGTTGGCGGTGACGTTGGAAATGGCTTGGCGAACTCGTCGCTGGTCTCCAATAACATGAAGAGGTACGCCAGGATGTTCGATGACCTCGTAGACAATGTTCTTTCGCTTGGCGTCCGCTTGAAACATGTCCGTGGCTTCTTTTAGCGTAGCTTTGAGATCGAAAGACTCGCCTTTGATCAACGGGCCGCCTTCTTCTGTTTTGGTAAGGTCCAGCAGGTCGTTGATGACGTATATTAAAGATTGGGACGCCGAATGTGACTTGGACAGATTTTCGCGCGTCTCGGTATCCAGTGATCCTTCGAGGGCAATTTCGAGATAGTTGATGATAGCGTTCAAGGGCGTCCGTACTTCATGCGCAGAATTGGCAAGGAGGAGCCGTGTCAACTGACTGCTCTGTAGTGCGGCCTCTTTCTGTCGCCAGACCTCGATGAACTTGCCGTACACTAGGCATAGTACTGCTGCAGTCTCGATTTCTTCCTCAGTCCACTCGCGGCACTTGCCGACAACCGTTTCCGACCACACTTTGAAACTTTTCCGGGGCTCCAGATAACCCTCTGTGCCCTCTTTGATGTATTTCTCGTAGGGATTGCCGGCCCATTTGACTTCTTTTAGCTGGCCCTTTCTGAAAAATACAATAAAGTCGCTACCACCGACAGCCAAAGGCACGATCAGCATACCGGCAATCACTCGGAAACCTGGGGGATAGCGAAGGTCTGGAAAGTCCTCCATAATGTCCTGCGATGTCATCACAGATGTGATCTTCCTCATTCGCAGATATTCTAGCATGGCTAGCGCTTCTTGGCTTTGTTCCAATTGGCCCAAGATTTTGGTCTCGTCTCGTATCGAAAGAAGTCCACAGTCTGCATCAAATAGTTTGAGTAGGTCGTCCGACGAAGCGATGATGTAGCCCGACGGATTATGCGGTGTTGGAACAGTGTTGATCAACTTCCGTGCCTGCAACCGGGACGCGTAGGACAATCGTTCGATATTCCTGGACGCAGAATCACCCACAAGACGGCACATCTTGCGGATCGGGAAGGACACCCGCATCCCCTTGGCGCCGTAGGAATGACAAGAAATCAGGCCCCATAGCTCGTTGAAAGCATTTATAGATATGGACATGGACGAACGAACGGCCATGTTGGTGAGATATTTGATATGGATCGGCGACATGGCGCGGAGATAAGAGTGGGTGAGGTCCAGGGGAGTTTCGAGATCTTCGGCGGTCCGACACACGAGCCGGGCCGTCTCTTGGTCGCGATCGTAAAGCATGCGTACCTTGTTGATTTTGTAGAGTTCTCGGGCCTGCTTTGGGATGTCCGATGCGGGGAAGTTGAGGCCTTTGTAGAGATCCTTGGTTGCTCTCGGGTCTACGAGTTCTGTCACCACCCGCCCGTTGAAGCTCTGGTCAAATTGATAAATCATCACGCGATGAAAGCCAGTCAGCTCTTTTACTACTCCTACCAGGACCTTTAGAAAATGGTCGAGGGATGGTGCTGCTGCGAGTTGCTCTTGGACTTGTGACATAATGTTGAAGACCTCCATGGCAGCCGCTTCGCCCTTTCGCTTCCTGGCGCTTCTCAGCACCCTCAACGGTTTGCTGAAGCTCTCAGTGCTATCTTGAAATTCGGATACTGTGGGATTGCTGCTCAATGTGTCCTCTGGCAGCTCGGGAGTCCTGTCGCCGACGGGTACTAATGGATACAGTTGGTCATCCTCGAGCTCGAACTCGCAAATGATCAAACCTGGATTGGCTTCGTTCATGTGAATCGCACACCATAACTTTCGTGTGCGAGCGTGGGGGACTTTGATCGACATGGTAAAGACCTCGGGGCCCATTGCTGTTACATCGGCCTCTTCGTCTTTGATGAAATCGATGTGGTCAAGCAGATTGTCCGCCTGCTCCTCGGAGAGCATGTCTGTAAAGCTTTCTAGGGCAAAGAGCTCCCTCGGTGACCGGCCGATTATGCGCTTAGAGTTCTCGCTAACGATGCGCACGGGAAGGATGCCGTTCCCTCCAGGATCTTCTTGCAGTGCTATGAGCAGCCCAAACCCCTGCACAGCACCTGGTATGTGGATGGGTTCGTCCTCGCATCGCTGCAAGGTATCGCCGTCTCTTCCTGTGATGATGGCATGTCCGTCTTCGGTCGTTACATGCTTGAAGCGGTGAGTGACCAATTCTCCCATGTCACCCAGGCTCGCAGTTTCACTTTTCGCAGAGAGACCTATAGATGAGAGGTTCTCTGCCACTAGCGAGTCCTGCTGGCTTGTTCCTTCCTGTTCGTCTCCAGATCTGCTCGAGATGATATCGCTGAACATCTGCGCCGAAGTACCGGGAGCCGTTCTTGGGTCCTCCCCATGCTGCGGTCGTATTGAACCTCTTCTGCGGTCTGCGGTCGATGCCTGGCGCTGTTGCGGCCCTCGTGATGAGGCATGAGAAGCAGAGGAGCCTTGTGATTCATGTCGTGTATCGCTAGGGATGCGGGCATCACCTGCACGAGCATACTGGTGGAAGTAGTCGGTGCCTGCCCGCTGGGTCGGAGTAGGGGTGGGGTCTACTGAGACGACGCTGCGAATGGGAAAGACATGGTCGGTAGTGGAGGGGCTGAGCGCGCCCATTGCTTCTCCTGGCGAGGCCACTGAGGAATTGATGGGGGGAGGTGACATGCCACGAGGTCTGGCGGCGCGGGACGAGGGAGAGGGCCATGGCCGCGAGTCTGAACCCTCTGGGGCAGGCGAGGTAGGAGAGACGTCGTCGGCGGCTTCATCTCTCACAGAGGAGGACTCCATGACGGGGAGTAAGGAGCGAGGAGCGGGGAGCGTGCGTGGATGTGCGATAGGAGAGGGCGATGGAGGGTTGGAGCAGTTGAAGTGGAGGCCCTGACGACAGTATGGAACTGGTCTCGCCCAAACAAAGAAGGCACGGTTCACGCCGACGTGCCCATGGGCGGTCGTGGGGAGGTATGACGCTGGCTGGATGCAGTCAGGACACGGTGCTTGGAGGTCAACCAGGGCCGACCCACATGAGGTCGTGGTGTGGCGACAAAAAGCAGGACCCTGAAAATGCGGCTGCCAGATGAGGTAAACTGCACTCGCTTGGGCTGCGGCGCGCGAGCAGAGACGTGGGCGACGACAGGAGGCGTTGGAAAAGCTGGCTCGGGTTCATGGACGACGAGAGGGTGGCGCTGGGCCCACTAGGGCGTTGCTAGGGGGGAGCTTGAGGGCCAGCGGCCAGCGTGAGGGAGGGAGCGGTGGAGGAGGGCAGAGGCAGGTCGAGCCACAGCGGGCAGCAGATTGGCACACACGCACACGGTCGCTCGCCGGGCGTCGATCGGGTGGGACACGCAGTCAAGACACGGAGAGGCCAACGGGGAGACAGCGTCGAGACGATCAGTGCCGCTTTCGACGTCGAGTAGGTATACGACGCCAGCCGGCATTCACCGAGCCTCTTCTGCGTCTTCTGGGCCCGCTGTTCGCACAGGCATGCAATTGTCCACTTTCGCATCATTCCCTGCGAAAATCCGCTTAAACGTGCCCGTGTGGCGCATTGCACTCGCGACGTCATTGATGTGAGCACCCCCGGCGGCTGCGTCAGCGGCTGCTCTGGACGACGAGCCACCATGCCTGTGTGCGAATACTGCGAGCACGGCGACAGCACCACGAGGCGGCGCTCCCGGCACGCGCTGTATGCATCCGCCACGCAAATCAGTGCCTCTCAAGGCCTGATGGCCGTCCGGATGCGGGTGGGATGTGCGGTCGTCGAGAGACGGCTCATCTGCGCGAGACCGGGGCGCCCAGAAGTACTGTGGCTTCGACTGGCATCTTGGGAATGTGCGACGGCACCGGGGTCGTAAGAAAATGCGCAGGGCAAGGAAGACTTGGTCAGGCTAGGTGCAATAACTTTGTAATTAAAGCGCCGTAGCTGCCGTTGCCACCCACGGGGACCCTAACAGTAAACCGCACCGCCCTGTTGCACCCCGCCGTTACTCATCCATGCCCTCACGTGACCAGCCTCGCCGGCCAGCGCAGAGTGCGCGCGTCGAATGCTGTCGAATGCTGGCCGTCTTCGTGATCAGCACTGCGCACAACATCCTCCCATGCCCATGCCTTCCAGCAATCCTGACCGCAGCCTCCATGTCCTCGTCGCCATCACCGACCCCTCCGTCCTCAGGTTTGGCTGTGCCATAGTCTCGAGCCTGCAGCGATTCGAGCACGTCTCCGTGCGAGTGGTTGCCCGCCACGACCTCTCCCCCTCGGCCCGCCTCAGCAACTACGCCTCCCTCGAGTCTGTCTGGCACCGCTATGCCGGCGAAGGACGAGAGCGGCAAGAGCGCAGCGACGACGAGGTCGAGGCGAGGGTAGCAGAGTACTGCGCCTGGGCGCATCTACTGGTGCTGGCACCGCTTGACGCCGACAATATTGCTCGAATGCTCCATGGCTTCGCCAATAACTTGCACCTGCGGATTCTGCGCAGCTGGGATGTATCAAAGAAGATACTGCTCATCCCGGCCATGTCGACGCTGATGTGGGAGAACCCCATGTCCCGGAAGCAGATTAGCAAGATTCGAAGGAAGTGGAACTGGATTCGAGTTCTTCCCCCATATCTGTGGTCCTTTGACAGCCAAGGCAGGAAATACCAGCCATGGGACGGCCCGAAAGCCTTTCACGAGTCGATACAGACCCAGGTCGACCTCATGGCTGTGGGAGACCGTACCATTTCTCTACCGCTTGCCCATATGCCAACGCTGGCTCCCACGAAGCGTAAGGGGCCGCGACTTCCGCCCGAGCTATGGTCTATCATACTAGAATACACCGAGGATTGGGAGTTGGCGGCTGCGCTCAACGTCCATACAAGCCTTCGTGTACCCCTGGAGTGGCGACAATCTGCCAGTGAAGAGGGCCCAAAGACCCCAATGCAGCGGCTAGAGTGGACACTCCTAACAAGCTCATATGCAGAGATCAAAAAGGTATTCGACCATGACAAACCAACTCGCATATCTCGTCTTTGCATTGAAATCATCATGCGCTTCGCCATGGTCCCCGTCCTCATCCACCTCGATACGCACCACAAAGACCTCTTCTGGGGTACTTTTGGCCACGCCTTCCTCCCACACAAGGCCTCCGTCTTCGGCCGAACCGAGATACTAGAATACTGGCGCACATCGCCCATGTTCCTCACAAAAGAGTACTCTGCCGACGCCATCGACCACGCCAGCCGCTCCGGCTCCATCCAAGCACTCGACTGGTGGTACAACTCCGGCCTCCCCCTCAAATACACCGAATCCGCTCTCGAGCAAGCCAGCTCCCAAGGCCACATCCAAGTCCTCGAGTGGTGGAAAGCCCACAGCACGCACCGCGACAACCCGACGCCTCCCCCCTCTCCCACCGACAAACCCACAGACTCCAAACCCGCCCGCGATCTCAAACTCAAAGTCGGCAAAGCCATCTCGTACGCCACGCAATCGGGCGCGCTCTCCTCCATCCTTTTCTGGGTCGAATCCGGTATCCCCTTCTCGCACGAAGACACCATCGCCAAGCTCGCCTCTGCACACGGACACACGCACATCCTCGACTACTGGCGCGAGCATACGGGCGAGAAGATGCTGTTCGACAACCAGGTGCTGGTTGCTCCGACCAAAATGGGGCATGCGGATGTGCTCGAATGGTGGAAGCGCAGTGGCTTAAAGGTCGAGTACAAGACGTGCGACATCGAGGAGGCGTTGGAGGATGGGGTCGAGGGGGATAAGGGCGAGGATGTGAGGAGGTGGTGGGCGCTGAATGGGTTGAATTTGGGGGTGGGGACGAGTGAGTGGATGAGGGTTAAGGTTTTGGGGTCGTAAAGGGGGAGGGGAGGGAATAGCAAAAATTGGAGTTTTCTTGGGTTTATGGGATGTGGGATCAAATTGGCGGCATTGCTTCGGCGTACAAACTATATGAGAATGGGATGGGAATGAGGGTTACACTCGTGTGCGTGCGGAGTAGTTGCAAGCATAATATTGCAGAACAGTGGAAATATACGTCAACCATAAGTCACGAGACATTGTAAGCAGGGCACGATCAACCCCACGTAGATAGCAATAGCGCTGCAAAAGAGGCAGACAAGTTTATATGAAGTGTATTCATTACCCTCTACCTATACCTCCAACAAGAGGCAAGCGCAGGGCCACTCGAAACCCAGATGCCGCTCACATGCACGCACCTCAAATGCTCCAAAAATTCCCTCGAGGCCAGCCAGTGCAACGGACTCGCGCCTTTACCATCCGCCGAGTCCAGCCTCTCCTTCTATATAACCCACCCTCCTCTCCCCCCAACGCACCACACTTCTACTGGCCCTCCTGCTGCGCCTGCAGATACTTGTACGCGCCAAAGGCGAGCACACCGCCGATGAGAACGATAGCATAGAGGCCGACGCCCATAGACGCGCCCTCCGTAGTCGAGGCCGTCTGGGTCGTGGGGGCGTACGACTTGGGCTGTGGGTCTCCCTCCTGTGATCCAGTACGTCAGCACACCATCTCTACTTTTCCAAAACGGAGAAAACGATTTAGATTGAGGGTGGGGAAAGGTAGCGTGATGCGTGCGCGCTGCGGAACGAGTTCCGAGGATCTGGCCTGAGGCTCGGCCGATGCGGGCGCCGGAGGTGAGGTGAGATTTGTCCGCAAGGCAGCGGTAGGTGTGGGTAAATGGGATAAGGGGGGGATTTGGGAGAGACGAGATGGATGCATGGAGAGAGGGGAGGTGTGGTGTACCTTTCGCTTCAGCTTGCCGACGAGCAGGCCCTCGAGGACTTCTCGTGCCTCGTCGCTGTGGCCGACGTCCTCGAAAGCCTCGGTCGCGTCCTGGCCGCCGACGTCGAGGAGCACTTCCTCGCCTCCACTAGAGCGCGGATGGTCAGCAAATCGTATCTCTATCCATTCAATGCGCGAGTGCAGAGTTTGTTGGAGTGTTGTTGCGCTGGTCTTGCGGATTTTGAAGCTTCCGAGGAATATTTACAAGCGGGCGCAGGAAAACGTACGGGTGCTCGTCAACGAAGCTCGATGCATTGTACACCTTGTCGTGGATGACGAGGAATAGATCCTTCTTGGTGGTGTGCTCAGAGACGTCTGAGTAGGTGTATTCCTTGTCGGCCATTGCGATGGGTTATCGGGTAAGGAAAGGTCTCGGGAGTCGGTGTGGACGTCTAGGCGACAGTGAGGGGCACTTGTTGGGTACGCACGAGGGAAATGCGGTCGCAGGGAGCTGCCGGATTGCGAAGAGAACGAGAAGATTTAGAAGGCGAGTGCGGCAAGGTAGGGTGAGGTGAGGAAGAGGAGAAATTGCCGAGTGAGAAGTTGGTGTTGAGCGATGCCTGCCACGGTAATGTCAATTAGGCCTCGCTCCTATTGGTCGTGGGGAGTTATCGGGAGCGAGGGTCGAGTCGGGCACTCGCGAGTTCCGAAACTGCAAAAAGACCCTGCGTGGAGTTTGAACCAAACAAGTCTCTATCTAGGTAGGTACTGCTCGAGCAACAATTTGACACTGCCTGTTCTGCGTTGTACAGGCTGGCCGTGAAAGTTCCAGTCTAGGCTCACTGTCCCAGTGTGAATAACTTGCATAGGCGACTGAGCGACCAAGTATTACTCATCTGCGTGAGACCTTCCTGTTACCCTCCACAGAGTACGAGTACGCAACCCGTTAAGCCCTCGTTAACCCGGCTATCGGGCTTCCCCCTCGGCTATCCATCACCCACCGCTCAACGCGACCTTCCCAAATGTGAGGATGGCCGAGCTGTATGCTCCGACATCTCATATCTACTCGAGCGCCACCCGAAATTATAGTCCGACACCTTGGTGGGCATTGCATCAAAAACACATCCCATGGAAAACGGCTCGGAAAACGGCGCTTGCTATCAAATTTGTTGTAACATTGGGTATCATATAGTTATCTATCTTCGTTGTAACTACGCCTGTCACATCTTCCTAAAGACATTCCCACTGGCACTGCGCCTGTCCTTCCGGTCGTGTCTTTGGCCTTCAGAGACGCTAGCTGCTGGCTTCTTTTGCATCTTGGCTGGAGCGAATGTGATCTGTCGTTCACCCACGACTGTATTGTTTGCGCTCGTGGGCGCTCTCCTATCCTTGAGCTTCGACACGCGGGAGCCAAACGTCTGATCGCGACTCTGCCGTGGTTTCCTATTCGAGGACGACACCACCATTTGTGGCCCGCGTTGCGATTTGTGCCCAGACTTCTTGTATTCCGATGTAGATATGCGATTCTTATCTTGCGACAAGGCCGTCTTCGATGGGCGAGCCCTCTCCTCTTCACTTTCCGACGAGGAATCGTCACCACTGCTTCCCTTCTGCGACTCCAGTTCCTCTTGTTCAACGACCGTAAGACCTTTTGGAAATTTTGTGCTCGGATTGACGGCCTGAAATTCGTGCGACGTCTCGTCAATCTCAAACTCTTCATCCTCGAACATCCTCGCGAATCGAGGGTCCTTGAGAACGCTCTTGACGGGCTTGGGTGCTTCGTCGACTGCACCCACAGCAGGAGCTTTGTCGGTCTCCATGTCATCGTCCCCCCCTCGCTCAAGCACTCTCTTGGCCCGTCTGCGTTCAGCCTTTTCTTCACGCTCGAGCATCTTCTCCGCGAGCTTGCGATTGACCTTGACTGCGACCTTTTTGTTTCCTCGGATGCGGCTCTCCCTCTCCTTGCTGATTTTCTCTTGGATGCTCTTCTGCCGCTGTTCTTGCCACAAGTCTGGATTGGAGATGAGACGGGCTTCCTCATAGAGCTTCTGTGCGACAAAATATCCGTGCATGTAAGGTCTGAGAAGACTGGTCTGGCCGATTAGATGGTCCAAGCTCAGACTCTTAAGCTGGGCTGTGGTTAGGAAGCGGAAGTTATCGTAGACCTCGCCACCTGGGGTCTTCCCAAATGCGCTCGGATCGTCTGGATTTTCACTCATTTCTTCGACAATGTTGTCCATGAAGCTGCACCAGTGAGGCGCAGGGCCTAGCTGGGGGATGAAAAATGCGTGCTGCTGACGCCCTTCGTTTGCCGTCAAAAGCATCCCAGAGTTCTTGCACCACTACATATCGTCAGCGAGGTAATATTCGATGCGGGAGCCCTTGACTTACTTCGACATGATTCAAGTCCACCGCTGGCTCCACGGATGTCCAGTGACTCCCGTTTCGCGCGTCCCATATCTTGATGGTGCGCCTGTCTGCACTCAGAATCTTAGGTTCCGAGGTTTGGGCCCGCGTGGAGACAGCCGAGTCGAGATATATGAGATTCTTCACGGGGGAACCGTATCCTTGGTCCTTCTTCAGGAGCGGGACCGGAGAACGAAGGTCATACAGATGGATGCGACCATTCGCGTTTCCCACTGCAAGCTCAAGTCCAGAGCGGTGAAAGGTCAATGCAGTGATCTCGGAACGGCCATCAAGAGCATCTTGAGGCGACATTGTGCCAACACGACTCCGTTGCCGCGAATCCCAGAACTCGACAGTGCCAAGCGAGGTACCAAACGCACACAGGTTGTGGCTGTCTTCAGCGATAGAGCCTGTGTTGACGCTGCCTGCTGCAATTCCTCCCTGCAACGCGCCTGCTCCAGCTGTTGTCAAATCATCGCCGCCCACATCCACCTCGAAGCCTTTCATGAAGCGGCCGACTTCGAGGTTGAGGCGAAAAACCTCGCCAGAGCCTTCCGCATTCACCCCAGCAGCAGGGATCAGCGCCTCGGCCGAATGTCGGTCATATATGAGATCTCTTCCATCTATACAGTCCATTAGCCAACCTGGCGCCAGTGTGTGGCAGCAAGCATTCACATACACCTTGGTATTCGGGTCGAGTAGTGCAAGCCACCGGCGGTGTGGAATTCGAGAAAGCGATCGGCCTGGAGATGGAGGGATTTGGTCCAGTCCTGGCTGAGGAGTAAGAAGGTCTCATTGAGGCAGTTCGTGTGGCGAGCAAAGGAAAGCGCTGTACCGCTTGTCAGTGAGCGTCGAGGAAGCGGGGTGGGATGCCACGAACAGAGCTGGGGCAGATTGTGGACGTGAATCTGCGGCTTGTATGTGCCGGTGCTCATCAAAGAATTGCCATCTTCCGAGACCCTCACGCAGGAGCTGGCCTCTTCGAATTCAAAGTCCTGCAGCAGCTCGACGCGGTTGGCAAAGTCGGGGTCCTGCTTCAGGCTGCGCTTCCGCTTGCGAATGAGCCATTCTGGAAGCTGGCGGGCCGTCTCAGAGCCGGCGACGGTGTAGACGGGCACGTCGACGGGGTTTGAGATTTTCATGTTTTCATGTTTCCATATTTTCAAGGCGAGGGGCGGCGGGGAGAGAGATGGTTGGGCTGGTTGGGCTGGTGAGCTCGAAATTTTTGGCGTAGGGCTGCTGGCGTCGGCGGTGGAGCCAGGGTTCTCCGGGCGACAAGGATCCCGTTTTTCCCTCTCGCTTTCTCTTCCGGCAGCTGCCACCGCTGCGCTGCCACCGCTGCGCTGCTCCCGTGGGCCCATTCACCCATCCACCCATCCACCCATCGTCCGCGCTATCCAAGTCGAGTGGGCCTGTCCAACCAACCCTGCCTGGTGTCGCATCCCTCATCATCCCTCCTCATCCCACCCCGTCACTGCTACTGCTGCTGTCGCTACTGCTGCCGCTGCCGCTGCTGCTCGTCGGTCGCGTTGAGCAACATGCTGCTGCGGCTGCGAGCGTGCCATGCCGTCGCCATAGTCACGTCGCCTCCGTCACAGACTCCCTAGCCTCGCTCGACGCGTTGCGCTTCCTCGACGGCCGAGTTGATGAAGGCTCACACCGCAGTGTTAGGGGTGCATATTCAACGTCTATACCACTTGACCGTTCCATAGAGGGCCCGCGTCTCTCTAATGGAATTTCTCAAGACCTGCTCCACAAATGCCCAGGCCATCGTACGCTCGCCCCGTCCGCGCGCATCCGCCATTTCTCTAACACACGTCGCAGGGAGACTTTGAAGCCGTCGCCTTTCGAGCCTTCTCCATTAGACGCACCACCACCAGCCCCTCTGCCACTTATGCCGACCGCACTCCCGCTGAGGACTCACGCGCCGTCGAAGCAGAGCTGCGCACCAAGCAGCAGCTGGTCGTTCAGGATGCCTCCAGACCATGGATCTGGCTCTTCCGAGCCACCGCAGCCGACAAGGCCGCCCACACTCCTGTAGAGCTGCCCGTGCTGGACGGCTACCAGGTTCACGGTAGGTTGGCGCTGCCCCTTCCCATGCCATGCGCTGATCATATCAAGTCGAGCAAAGCGGTGCTATGAAAGCCTCCGAACTAGCCCGTCCGCCAATGCGTAGCCTCCTCAATCCCAATACCATGTCCTCGACGCCCACCAGCACTGCAGCGCCAAAGGGCCCCCTCAGCGCAGCGTCGCGTCCAGCCCACTCTATGGACCATCAGCAACCGCATGATACACAGGCTGTTTACGAGCTCTTCATGTCCTCCGTCATCGCCCTAGTGTCATTTTATTTGGTGAAAGATCACAATGCGGCCACACTGAACTATCGAACTCTCGTATCCAAGCCACAACGCGAGAAGGTCTTCGATCAAAGTGTCTGTGATCAACCATTCCCGCTGTATTGGCTGACTAATATGAGTGTGTACTGGACTAGCTCGGGAACGCTTGTCCTGTCCATGTTCTCCGTCCCCCGTCCTGAGCTCTGCTGTCTAGTAGATCGGCCAGACGTAGAATATCTCGTGGGTAAATTCATTCGCACAAGTCCTAACGGACTCTTGGCCAAGGTCTTGGGCTCGGAAGACTTAATAGACACTGCCGCGGAAGATACGACATACCGAACACAACGCAAGAAGGTCAAGGTCAGCCCACTAGAGCAGAGCATCGACCGGTGGAAGACGGCTGTCGCTCGCTGGTTAGCATGGAAAGGCTACACGTTATCTCACTTGGAGCGAAGGTCTGCTTGGGTCAAGATTCAGATCACACAGACCAACTCGACAAGTGGATCCAGTCCAACCCCTTCCCTCATCTCCCGAGAGATTTTGTGGCCAAGAGCGTGCTGTTTTTACTATGACGACTCATCCACCCAGAATGAGCGCCTGGATGTATTACGGACGCCATTTTTATCACAGACAGAGCGCGGATTGGAATGGTTTGAGACGTCGAATGCAGCCGGATACAGAGATCCACTAGATGCCGCTCAGCAATGGTTCTTAGCAAAACCTGAACGCGATAAGATTCTAGAAAAACGTCGAAAGGCGAAGAAGGCTGAAGAGGAAGCCGTGAAAGTAAAAGAGGAGAACCACGGCCTTTACCCATCGTCACCCCTTAATTCGCGAACGGGTGCTTATGGGGACATACAAGCAGTTAGCGGAGTGTACCCAACGCCTCCTGACGGTGTAGCTCCTGGGACCACAGTGTCTAACAGCGACCATCTGGGTGGCTTGGGCGCTGCAACGAACACGCTTTTGCCCCCTGGCGCCACCAATCCCGGTATCAATGTATCAGCGCCCCAAGACGGCTTAACATCTGATAGTCAGCTTCAACCCGCGACCTCCCCAGCATTTTCGCTACCCTACGAACAGTTTGCCACCTCTGGTGCTACTGATGATCTTTTTGAAGACATGGAGGAAGATGAATTGGAAGGGAACGGTGTCACTGACGCAGACTTCAACTTCTTCGATGATGAACCGGGAGGTGGAGACTTGGAAATGATTGATGCGCCTACATTGCCAGATAGCGCGGACAAAGTGGAGTTGGGTAAAGAAGAATCGACACAGCTGGACCCGGAATCAAACGTAAAGGAAGAAATGTCCGATCCACTCGCAGCATTGGAAGATGCCTTGGCAACACCTACTGCCCAAAACCATGAATCTGTCCCCTATTCGAAAGCTGAGGAGATTCCGAGCGAGTCGCCTTCGGGTGTGCCAAAAGAAACACTACCTCTAGACTCTCAAGCCACAACCTCACAAGCTGCGATGTTTGTGCCCCCCCAGAAAGAACCCACGCCTCCCCTAAGCCCGCATTTGATTCAAGAAAAACTTTTGCCTTCCCCAAAAACGAAGGGGCCTGATCATCCCCACTCGGACAACCAACATAGAGAGAGCGTCTTCGACCCCGTGAACTTTAGCAAAAAAATGAGCATCTCAGATGCCAAATACCACGATGGCCGCTTCAACTTCGACAAACGCCCGCACACAGAACTTGACCTGGGAAAGAAAGTGTCTTTGGGAGGCCCAGTGAAACGCCCTGCAAGCCTTCGGGATCTACCCATGCTCACCAAACTTCGCTACGCAATTGGTGTAGCCGCAACCAGGGGCATTTCTGAGGGCGTTTGTGAAGTGAAAAGCCCAGAGTCTACTGATTCAGACGAATCTGAGACATCAAGCGAAGCGTCTTCGGATTCGGATGATGGTGTCGACGATTTGGTCTCTGTAGCCCCTGCACCGTTGTCAGCCAGCCTGATAAACCCGGCCAAGAGAAAATTGCCCACTGATGGCGGAAACGCTACTCCAATGTCTACCACATCGTTCGCTGAATCGCTCGGCATGGACAGCCAGGACTCGGTTAGACTGCACACTGACAACTCCATTTTGGCGACGCTCGAGCCAAATGCCTGGGATTGGTCTCTCGCGGATGCGCCTAGCCCGGCCTTGGTCTCGGGAAATTCATCACGCAACTACGTTCCATCCTTTCCGCCTGCGGGGCCTTCTATGCCAGGCACACCAACGTCGCAATCTGACGGAGTGGTGGATCAGCCGGAAGAAAAGCCGTTGAGCGGAAAGGACAGCATTGCAATTGCCCAGATTGTCACCGATCAAATCGTGACTGCCACGCTAGACGTACTCCATGAGCAGCCACCATTGAGATCTGGAGATCCGGAGACGCCCTCTCCTGATCCGGGCTGGCAGGGTGTTGTAAAACAGATCTTTCCCAAAGCCATAGACTGTAGCGTCCAATCGCTCATCTGCGTTCCAGACGTCTTTCCAGATCTTCCTGCGCAAATCAAAGGCCAAACACGACCTCCTCCACGGAAGCCCAACGAAACGGCTCTCTTCCCTGGATTTCATATCAACCAGATAAGCGCTCCACATGTTAGGGTACGGCGCTCGGATACTCATTGGGACCTGTTACCGCCGGCACTCGCCTTCTGGGAGCCACTTGGCCTTTCTCCGTCTAGCCCCCCCAAGAATGTTGTGTCGTTCTGCATCTATCCCCATAGCGATGCGACAAGGCCTTGCCTGGAAAATTTCCTTCTCAACATTCAGATTGCATACGAAAGTTGCAGGTTGGGCAATCACACAAGGGTGGAAACAGTCCTTGAATTCGAGGGAGGCCTCGTACCTTGCAGAGCCGCCTCGACTCTGTCGACTCGAGACGCTTTCAAGGCGCTTCGGGATACCTGTGTTCAACTGGGCAGTCTTCTCGCTGCAAAACACGCCCAATTGCGAGATAGGGATGAGGGCCAGAAGATTGACGCGTTTGTGATCTACATGATGGATTCATTCGAGTCGTCTTGCGCAGTGTGGCAACTTTGTTCCGCCTTTTGGTCCTTGTTTCAGGCCTACGGCCAAACGCCTCCAGGTCGCCAGGAATTAGCGCAGAAGCCGGATCTCGTCCTTCAGATTGTGCCAATGAAGTATGTTGCGTCCTTCGATGGTCCTGTCGTGTTGGACAACAGCGTCTATCTGAGTTTGGCTCGAGAGGTCTACGATCGCTGTCCACCTAGTGCTCCTAGCGAGGACAAGACTTCACTGAATATCTACACAGCACCATCCTTTCAGCTAGAAGAGGCCGTTCCTCGTGCAATCCCATTCAAGCTCAACTCTGAGCCTCCGCAGGATTTGCTCCGAGAGAATTCCTACATCCACATTGCTTATGCTATGAGCCGCAATGGCGCTTGGGTTACGGCTGCATGGACTGACAGTTGCGGAAAATCACAGGCCGTTGTGTCGTACAATCTAGGCACTCGAATTTTTGGCGAAGTGGCAAAAGAGATCTGGCAAACGACAATCGAAATACTAGCAGCACGAAGGGTGACTTGGCGTGTCTGCATTGCAAAGTCAGGTGTCATGGAACGAGAAGAGTTGGAAACGTGGATATTCCTCGCTTCTTGCCCAACCCAACTGAATTTGTTCATCACCCTTCTCACGGTCGATCCGAATCCACCCCTCCGATTCACACCCAAAACACCTACAAATTCCACCACCAATACTACCACGCAACCTGCAACAAACACGCCAGGCTCGACACCCCAACCTGGCGTCTCACCTGACAACGTTGGCCTCACGCCGGCCGCGACGCCATCTGAGAACACAAACGACCCATCCGCAGATCCAGATGCCCGTCTCATTGACGTTACAGACGAGGCGTGGGGCATAATTCTCTCTCACCGACTCCACAATTCCAATTCCACCGTGGAATTCCGACCATGCCTCATCTCCGGTTTGCTCGTTAAGCGCGGCGAATCGGTCGCATCTCCAACCTCGCCACTAACTCCAGACCCAGAACCGGGGCCCATCATCATCGGCGTCAACATACTCTGGGTTGGCGCCGTGGGTTCGACACGCACAACCGTGCTGCCATTCCCGCCAGCTGGCGATGGGGTCTCGCCTGGTGGAGTCACACCCAATCCAGCCCAGAGCCCTGGCCCGGAGCGAGCAAGTTCAAGCTTGATGTGGACACCAACAGCTCAGAGTCGAGCTACAGCCGAGAATCTCCTGAAGGAGGTCCTGGGGCACTACAGGGCTTTGGGGACGTTGGCGAAATTGAAAGGCATGAGGGGTACGAGGGAGGGTACAGTGCCGTGGCATATCGCTGCCGCACGCCGAGGCGTGGAGGGGATAGCAAGATGCGCCCCATGAACGCCATGCCTCTTCTTATACATGTTGCTCTATTTACGATTTTTGTCCACGGCGTTCAACGAGTCCACGATTTAGCGGGGGAGCTGGTGCTCCAGGGCATGCATGACGCACGCAGCAATGGGCCGTAGGAATCGGCCCAGGCACGCGTGCAAAATATAATGTATGAAAGTTTGAATTCATCACGATACATCCAATCATGCCGCAAAAAAACATCGCTACTCGTACACACGCCGCACCCAAAACGCCCCCATCCTTTCCCACTCCTCACTTACCCCTCAATCCCCAGATGATCCGTCGTCTTCGCCCCCTTAATCTGCCTCGCCTGCTGCTGCTCCTGCCCGACCTCCCGCACCCTCTGCTTGCGCGCCACATCGTCCACCGCGCCCTGCGCATACGCGCTGCCCTGGCCCTGTGCGTAGCCGCTGCCGGCCGCTATACCACATTAGCAAAACCGCAAAACACACAACACAACTGCAAATGAGAGGTGGGGGGGAGGGGTAGGAGGGGAAATACCTTTATCATTCCTCTCCTCAACACTCATACTCGAACCATCAGGCGCGTGGTGCGTGGTTTTCTTGCTCTTGGAGGACAGGGCGCCGGAGAGGGCGCCGAAGAGGTTGAGGTTGAGACCGGCCTGTCTTTACTCAGGAAACAATGAAGGAGAGGGGGATTTGGGGGAAATGTACAGAGGCGTTTGCGCTAGCGTGGTGTTCCTGCGTGTCTACCTCGCGGGCGTGCTGGTGTTGTTGTTGGAGTTGTTGCTGTTGGGCTTCTTTTTTGGCGAGGGTGCGGGACATGATGAAGAGAGGTTCTGAAATTGGAAAGGGTTTGGGGTTGTAGGGATGGGGAAGGATTGGGGTGGTGGTTTGTGGATTGGGATATGGGATGCAGAGGAGGGTTGGGAGAGGTACATGGCACTTTGTATATATGCGTGGGGTGGTGCGGCTACGTGAGATGTGATGTCATTGTCGCAGGTTGGTGGTCGGCGCTGCGAGCCCCAACCGGTTTTTGGACCCTGACGGCGATCTTGGACCCTTTTGGCGTTCGCGACGAGGCTGCGAAGGTTTATGTGAAGATGCGGGGTCATTGCTCAGATTGTTGGGTACATTTGAGGATTTGTGTGAGATCCGTGTGTGCTCTAGATGTATCTAATTCAAAACTTCAACCAAGTTATCCCAAAAGCCCAAGTCGTAGACATTTTCCACTTCGCTAAGATTCCAGACCCGCTTAAAGCTGTCCTTGTTAGCGAATGCGGCGATTCGGATAGGTAGGTTTTCGGGTGGTTCGCCGTCGCGTGTACGAACAAGGATATGGCGGCTTTCAATGGGCCAGGTAGTGGGCGGCTCTTCGTCTTCTGGGGGAAACCTCAGCATGGGTGCTGTAGAAGTTGACGAGCCGTTGGAGTCGTGTTGCTTCGGGTGGGGATGACTGCTTCGCAGCGAGTCTTCTCTCCTAGTTCCCAAAAAGACGACTCCATCTGCCATGTCGTCACGCCAATCGGCCCACTTGGAGCTCTCGTTTGTAGTCATGCCTGCCCAAATCAGATAGACGTGGTATCCAAGCAGACCGAGTGGAAGGGGCCAGGTCATCAGGGCCAGCAGTCCCACGCCAGCTGCTGCAAGCCCACCTGCCTCGAGGTAGATGCCCGCATACACCAGGAAGTAGTGCAACTTCATGTCAAAGTACACAAGCCACGACAATGGATCGGCCGTCGGACCCTGGTCATATCTATACCAGCGTTCGTGCTCCTTGTATTCTTTGTGCACCATGGGTGACAGAACCATATGGGCAAGGTATGCCCCGTAGGCGAGCATGATGGCCGTGGACAAAAGCAGGTAGAGAAACCAACGGTAGTTACCTCTTCCCAAACAGTTGTTCACCCAGATGCAATGGTGGTCCGCTCGAGCTACGCACGTCTTGCATATACTGCAATGTTTGCTCCTTGGTGGCTTCAACAAGTCGCAAGTTGCGCAGACCATGCCGGGATTGAATAGCACCCTGTCGAATGGGTAGTGCTTCATTTGTGCATCATGGTTCTTTGCATTTATATACGTCTCGTCATTTCGCCGCGCGCTGAGATATGTGAATGCATGTGGGAGCGGCAGGATGCATAGCACTAGAAGCTTATGCAGCAGTGGCAGGTGTGGCCAGACTTCTGGCACGAAGAGGACGGCACTGGCCGTGACGAGCCCGAGGAAGAAGATGAGGACGACCGGGTGCTTCTCGTACATGAGATAATGCCCCAGGCGGGAGCTGCCGTTTGTGATGCGGCCATTGGTGACGAGGATGTCGAGTCTGCGCAGGGAGGAGGGGATGTGGATGACAAGTAGGCGGTGGAGGAAGCCGATGGGCGTATTTCTAGATGTCGCTCAGTCAGGGACGGCATTAGGAAAGTGCCAGCTATTATTACCTGAAGGTGGGCAGACGTCCGAAAAAGGCGACAAAGGTCACGAAGGAGACGGTGATGGTGAAGACGGCGATTGTGCGTGCGAAGGCCATGTCGAGGGGAGTTCAGCGTGACACGAGACTCTCAGGGCATCGTGGGGAAAGTGCTAGCTCTCGTCTCGTCACGGCCGCATCGTTGCATCAGTCTTTTGCTGTTTTGGTCCCAAGTCGAATTGCACAGCCGTGACTGCACGCCTCTGCGCCCATCCCAACGACGACCAGCGCCAAGTCCAAGCGGCCCCCGCGTGAGCGCGTGTTCGAGCGCGTCGCAGCTCCACCGCGCCCCAGCTCCACCTACATTGGGCCGCACCATGTCCGCGCCCGTGGTCTACGAGCACGTCGCTGCGGGCGCAGCCCTCCAAGGTCAGCTCTTCGCCGGCAAGAAATTCTTCGTCACGCAGCGATGTCCCATGCGCAACTATTTTCTCGACCTCGTCAGGAACAATGGCGGGGAGATCGTCAACCTCGAGAAGCAGGCCGACCACCTCATTGCAGACCACTTCAAACCAAAGTTCTGTCCGCCTGGAAGCATATCGTACACGTTCATCGAAAAATCGGTCAAGAACGCGCAACTGGAAGATCCAGAGGACCATCTAGCAGCCCCCGCCGCCAGGCCGACGCGAGAAGTCGGCTCGAGTAGACCAGCAAAAGTCGGGCGGGCAGCATACACGGCCGACGAGGACAGGATACTGTACAAATGGGTTCAGGACCATGTGACGCAGGGGGGATCGGCGAGCGGGAACGAAATATATAAGCAGCTTGAAGAGAAGCACCCGCAGCACTCGTGGCAGTCGTGGCGCGACCACTACATCAAGCAGCTGCGAGACAGGCCTCTGTCCGCCTTCGTTCCTCCCCAAAACGCCCCACCTTCACCACCTTCAGACCAGTCCGCCGAACGAATGCCACCCAACGTGCCCCAGTCTAGAGAGCAGGAGCAACGCGCCCGCTCCCCCGCAACAAACCACAACAGCAATAATGTCGCAGCTCCGTCGACAGCAGGAAATGAGGGCGTAGAGCGTCTTCAGGCCGACAAGGACGTCGACAAATTCGATGAACTGTTCGGCGTGCTGGACTGGGAATACTTGTACGCCAACGTGCCCCACATAACATCCGTGTCATTCATGGACTACCAGGAAGGATGGACCAGGTGGGCCGAAGGCGAGACGCAGACCCGAGAAGAGTGGAGGGAGTTCTTTGAGACGAGAGTCCTTCCACAGTGGCAGAAAGACCCGCAATCGAAGCGAGGTGAAATCACAAAAAGAGTCGAGGGTAGAAATCAGCAGCAGACTAAGAAAACGAAAGGGTCAGAAGTCGTCGAGGTCCAGGCTGCCAGCGCCGGGGAAGGCACACCTCTAGTCCAAGAGAAGACGGAAACAGCCACAGAAGATGTCGAAGAAGCAGGGCCATCTACCCCGAGAGTCGATCCAGATATTGAGCTGCCTGACAGACAAAGCAAATCGTCATCCATCGACGACTACGCGCACCGGTTGCAACAAACCCGCAAAGGGAAGCAACCCATGACTGCGTACGAATGGTTCGCAAGGGAGCAAAGAGGATCCATTTCGGAACAACACTCTACTTTTGATCAAAGTAAGTATGCCCTGCCTTTTTCTATATCGCTGCTAATACTCTGCAGCCCAAGTCGACAAAGTTCTCCTCGGAAAGTGGCGAGCGTTAAGCGAACAAGAGAAGCAACCTTACCTCACTATAGAGATTGCAGACCGCACCAGACACGAATCGGAAGTCGCCTCCTCGCCCCAGATCGGGTCATCGACGACTGCAATGCAACGCACTCCAGAAGTTATTGCCAAAGCATACGCTGACGCGAAGAAACGAATACTCGGTGAAGTTGGGGGTTCTGAGGGGGAGGTAAACGATCTTGCGCCCACATCAAAGCGACGTAGGAATCGTAGTCGCACTCCTATACCAGGCGAAGATTCTGCACCACCGCCACCACCAGCAGTTGAAAACCAACGAAACATAGTCGAAATCTCATCTGCAGAGAGCTCATCTGCAGAGAGCTCATCGTCCGCAGATTATAATGACGAGGAGCCCGAGACGCAGCGCCAGGTTGACAACCCCACTATAGAGGAGATCAATCACGGAAAGAATCAACGAGACGAGATAGACGAGTCTGATGAGCCCGAAGACGTCGTTTCCGAGCAATCGCCAGAGAATATTGAAATGCCGTGTTCAGACGATCTCCCTTCCAATACGCCCGCGCCCCGAGCACACCGCCACATGAAGACGTCATTCGACACACAGGCCATATTGCAATCGCAATCGCATGGACTCTCTCCGAGCGCACCTCGCCCACAAGACTTCTTACAGCCTATCAAAGTTTCAGACAAGGACCGCAGTCGAAGCCACTCGATAGAGGCTTCATCACCAGCGCACAAGCAGGAATCAATAGCATCAACTCCCCAGTCCATGCATGAGTTTCGCCGTTCTTTGGATAATGCTGAAGATGACACGTCTGCCCCCCAGCCACCAGGACTCCAACCTCTACCTCGACCCAAAGATGAGTCACAAGATTCTGTGATCCCGCCATCGACGCCTTCGTCTACCGGCTCGGAAGACGTAGATCCTCCGCTCGAGGCCGATGAGATAGAGGACTTCTACAATGAACAGCAAGAACACGGTTTCTCCAACAAAGAGATATCAGCTGCTCTAAGGAGCACACGCTGTAGACCGGAACTGGCCATCGAAGTTCTTGATGCCTGGGCGGACGGAAAGCATTTACCAAACAAGAGAGGAATTTGGAGTAAAGAAGATGATGCAGCAGTGGAATCTGGAGATGGTCTGGCATTGGCACAATTAGAGCAAAAGCACAGTCTCGACGGCTGGGGGGGCATCACAGAGAGGATGCGATTCTTGGATCAGTGTCGGAAGAGAAGTTGAAAGCTCTGTGGCAATTGGCAATGATACAAGAGTCGGTTTGCATGCAGCATTGCTCTATTCCTGAGGTCACAATCAAGGTTGAACCCTGGACAGACAAGCCTGCACAATATGCTTTTTTAAGAATAATGATACCATTCCACGGCGCCTTACTAGGCTCCGTCGCTCCTGCCGTTTAACTTCACTGATCTTGCCCCTTCATCTCCCTGCGCAGCATGACGTGGCGTGCGGGCTTCGTTCCCGGCCTACATATCACATAAATCCGCATTGCCTATTGTCTTCACCCAAGCATTCGCCTTGCACGGAACTTTGGGCTGTCCCACGTGATTTGGGCAGCATTTGCTGTGAATGGCTGCGCGGAGCACGAACACGCCAATAGCAGGACTGGCAAAAGTGAGGCTGGGCCATGACAACCAACGAACACTTCAGGGCGAGCCGGCGATACTTGGGCGTTGACAGCTCGACGAAGGGCACAGTGTGCATAGGGGAAGTTTCAATGGCGTTTCAATGGCGGTATCGGAAGGGCAAACGTCTTGCTCGGGGATAAGATTGCTGTGGTTTTTAAAGGCGACTCTGTCACGCCAGAGTCACGCGTTTAACTCATCAGCACAGTCAAGATGGATTCATTTCAGCGTGTCAATAAGAAGGTATAGTTCATATGGCGCATTTCCAAGTCAATTGCTGACCAATGAAGGATGGTCAACAAGATCCTCGTCAACAAGATCCTCGTCAACAAGATCCTCGTCAACAAGATCCTCGTCAACAAGATCCTCGTCAACAAGATCCTCGTCAACAAGATCCTCGTCAACAGCCCCCGAAGGTGCGTTTGCAACTACCGGCGACATCGGACCTAAGCTTACCATCGCAAAGACCAATGCAACACCATATCAATCTAGTCACACGACTTCTAATCGTAGTCTACCTCAAGGCCGCCAGCAAATCCAACAGATATCAACGCCGTATCAAGACTACTCAACAAATCTTCAAAGCAACGCGTGAGTCACTTTCAATCCGTATCGTCTTCCCGTATTTCATATAATATGCCTGTTTGGGATGTGCGCGATTGTTCAGATCCAAGGTGAGCATATACTGAGAAGGACAAGAGTGACATTAACGCTGATCGTTGTCCGAAGTGGTTTGCATCGCCAAATCACTCGATTCGAATACATCAAACGGTGTTTGGCAACATTCGAACCTGGGAACTGAAACGGCAAGGTGTCTTGCACACCTCATTGAGATCTCTACGATGACTCTTTATGGCAATCGCCGGCTCTCGACTTCTTGGTCCATGACTTCAAACCAACTCATGACAAACACAACACTTCAGGCTTCTCCATCCCATTATGGACTGTTTTCATGCTTCATCGCAGAGATTTCTCTCGTATACATCAGCAGTCTCAAGCTTGTCGTGATTGTATCATAGTGGCCGCTTCAGTCATTGCCGGCCTGCGGTTTTAGTCGACGTTGAGTCAAACCGGATGGGGACCTCAACATTATTTCAATCGTAGAGGCTTCCCAACTACTCAAAAACATCTATCAGCAGTCACTATCAAGCAGCTTGCTCAAATCAATCGTGCTTTGAAGCTCGTTAACATAGAGAAACTTTACTAACTCGCATGTACTAGGTACTCAAAGCCAATTCCCCCAAAAATCTCATACGTAAGACAAACGCGTATTTGTAAGCTACCTCTGGGCCCTAACCATCAATAGACACCCGTACAACATTCTTTGGCTTCTTCCTTCGGTCCCAGTTCCTCAGCAAACACATCATACTCATCGAATGCCACCTTTTCGCAGGGATCTGATTATTCGCAATACAATGGATGGCCGTTTGCCGGCAATGACACCGCCATGAAAGAAGCCCAAGCCACGGTTGATCCCCGAGATCTCTCTACCCATACTCTGCCTGCCCGGACTCTGCCTATCCAGACTCTGCCTACTCGGACTCTTCCTGCCCAGTCTCTTCCTGCCCAGACTCCGCCTGCCCAGAATCTGCCTGCCCGGACTCTACCTCTCCAGACTCTGCCTACTCGGACTCTTCCTGCCCGGACTTTCCCTGCCCAGGATCCTTCTAACCATTATCCCCCTACTCAGGCCCTCCCTTCCCAACCTCTCTCTTCTCAGAACCATACATTCACCGGTGTCAGTAACTTCAATACGTACCTGAAAAGCCCGATGGCGCCGCCCCTTCACCGAAATATCGATCAGGACTTGATGGACTACGAGGTTAACAATACGCCCCTGCCTATGAACCTTGCTACACCATCCAACATGTCGCCCCCAGAAGCCACACTATCTTTTCGCACCGAGACAAAGACCATTTACAGATGCACCTTCAAGGACTGTGGCAAGACATTTTCGCGTCAGCACGAACTCGTACGACATCACAAAGGTAAACATCAGAACCAAGAGGACCACTTCTGTAGCGTTGACAAAGATTGTGAACGAGCGACTCGGGGATTCTCGAGGAAGGACAAGCGGAATGACCACGAGCGGCAGGGACACAAAAGAAAAGGCTAAGCCCATAAAAATGATTGAGGGAAGAAACTAGAGGCAAACCTTCTATTTCCCACGTCCGGAAAGTGCGTTTTTTCGGACTTGGAAATGCCAATCGACTTTCCCCCTCGATGAGATACTCGGTTTGCGTGTTCCGCTTCTTGTCGCGTCTTTGATGATTTTTGTGCCGTCTGACATTCATCGTCACTCATATCTCAGCCTGCCTCCTTTACACTTCTTTTCCGCCGTCGTGGACTCTCAGCATCGCCTTTTCATGTCCAAGAGTTGCCCTCTTCACAACCATTCAGCCTAGATTTGCCTTCTTTCGCATGCAGCCACAGGTATCCGAGTATCTGTGCTGGACATTGTGATACAGGTTTGCCCGCTGTCACCCCTCGTAATCGTGCACAAAAAGTCGCGCCCCCCAAAAATGTGCATTTAGATTGGAATACCGGCGCTTTGGCTTTCTTATTTTGCATTTTACTATCGAAGAATATCGATGCGACTGCATCGACTACCAATCACGTCAGCGATACGATTCCCGTTCGAGCTGAAAGGGCGTCGACTGCATATCTTTGGCTGGAAGGGCGAATGGCTTGCAGGAAGGCTGGGTGCCTAAGGCAGCAGAACAGCATACATATTGAAGACGCACTGCTGGGTAATTTTCTTTCAACCTTTTCCTATCTGGTATTGCTTGTGAGTTTTATCGCTCCGGTTCGAGAATTGAATACCATGGCCTACGTCGATCATTCAGTAGCTCTTCTGGATCTCAATTCAGATATTACGGCGCCGTCAGCCTTGTCACCAAGCTCGCATTGGACGACCTGTATCAATCAAAACCTGGACAATGCGGAGTCGTTCCTGTTGAACGAAAACATTTTCACTAATCACTGAGGTTCTATTTGTTTTACTATAGCAATTCCCAAAGCGAGAGTCTCCCACCATGAATTTAATCTTCTTGTTTGAAACACATGTAAGCGATAAACAGGCCCTTGAAACTCCTCTCTCTCGGCATGCATCGACATGCAGCTTGACTTATCGAATTCTGTGTTAGACTTTGCCCCGTTCGTGATTCGTAGATTGGTTTTAACAATAAGTCCAGTCAACTGGCTCACTCAACCGTCTTTCGTCCCATGATCGACAATAATGTATGGGAGGCGTTCGACTGCCTAGTAAGTTCTCCACAGATTTTTTGAAGCGTGAACTTACAAGCCACTAGGCCAATCCGTCCATCGAGCCCTGCATCACCACAAACGCCGACTCGACCAATCCCATAAATCAAACCCACGACTCCCTCCTTCCACAACAACAAAAGCTATCATCATGAAGCGCCGTCTGAGCTATTTCCCCAAACTCACATCAACGAGCCATTTCAAAGCCGTGAGACAAGTGACATTGACAACAGAAACCTTGCAAACCTCGCAAACCTCTCACACCGCACCGAAACCAAGACAGTGTTCATCTACACCATACCGCGCTGCAACAGACGCTTCTCGAGGATCTACGATCTTCGGCGACACCATGAGGGTTTGCATAACAAGAGTATGCGACATCGCTGTCGTCGAATGGGATGTTCGCGCTGGGAGAGAGGGTTCAACAGAAAGGATAAACGAGACGATCATGAGAGGAAGGTTCATGGAGATTCTGCTGGCACTGAAACAGAATCTCGGTGTTGGATTAAAGCCCGCTTGTGCTAAGTAAGTAGCTTTCGTTATACGATCTAGCATATCTTCTATATGCTATCTAACTGGCCTACATACTTTTGTAGCTTAGCGGTCTCCGCAATATCCGCATGGATATCTATCCAAACCAATGTTTTGTCTCTTGGCGTATACCTATCGTTGTACAGACCTGAGGAGCTCTTGCTCCATGGAGTTTCCTTCCCGGAAGCTGTGGAACAGCTGAAAACTCCATGGAGCTCAACCGCCTGTGGAAATTTTTTGAGTTTTTCCTAATTTGGCTATTTATACCGAGATAGAGTCTAGCTTTAATAGGTTAACTTTAGAAGACTTAATCTTTAGGTAATGCTTGAGAGGTTTTGATGGGCTGTTTGAGCTCCATGGGGCTGTACGGGCCTCTGTAGGTTGTACAAATATGAGACCCCGCGGAACGTCGTACGCACGGAGCTCAACTTCTTCCGTTTCGATGCACGGATTGACGTAGGAAAACTTTCCACGCGGGATGATCGAGGTTTTTTCTTGCTCACAAATGATGCTAGCTAGCTACTTTCTCGACCGATCATGTTTGGAACTCAGGAAAATCATGGGGATTTTGCTTTTCCATTCACCAGTCTTTCTAATGATCTCTGTTTTGAGATTCAGGCGGCCGTAGGCTGTACCCTGGGGTTGTTTAATTTCTCCACATGCACCCACCAGCGATAAATCCCATGCCATCAAGAACTTTTCTTTTTCGATCTTTCAAACCACCGGAATCGGCGCATAGAAACTGAACCTCTCCCTCGGATCCCACTCCCTCTTCAACCCCTTCAATTTCTCCAATCTCCACGCCTCATACCCATATATCGACTCCAAACTCTCATCCCCAGCCGCGTAATTCACATACGTCACCAACTCCTTCCCCGTCCCCTTAACCAGCGTCTCCCTCATCTCCCTCCCAATCGTAGCGCCCTGCGCATCCAGCCTCTCATCATCCGGATATGTCAACAGCAACCCAGCCAGCAACTGGCCCCCACGATCCGGAAACGCCGAGTCTGCGCTGGGAAACTGGCCGACGGCGTTGGTGGCGTAGCTCTCGAGCATGAGCATCGAGCTCGCAAAGTCGGACGACAGATTCCCGAGCTGCTCTGTTGCGGAGCGCAGGTTCGCGAGCGGCCACGTGTCGAGCGAGACGGGGAACAGGATGCGCGAGAAGCCGGTTGCGCAGGCGAGGCCGCCGTAGTGCGCGCTCAGGTGCGTGTTTACGTCGGCTAGGTTGGTGACGCTGTAGTCTTCGGCTATGGGGCCGAGGGCGCGGAGCGGGGACGTATAAAGGTCCGGGATCGAGGCGCCTTGGTAGTAGATCCAGAGTATGATGACGGGCTGGGGAAAGGGTTAGTGGAGGGGAGAAGGGAGGGGAACGGGGCGTGCTCTTACGTGATCGGGGTCAATATCTGGGATGTTTAGGACTACGCCGTAGTGCGTAAGCTCGACGGGGCGGTTCTTGCTCGTGATCCATTCGTTGGTGATGCCGAATACCTGCTCCAGCTTGTCGTGGGTGAACGTTAGGCCCAGCGCAGCCCATTGATCCTGCTCGGGGCTGCGGTCGTATATTTTAATCTTCATCTCGGTGAAGATGCCGAAGTTGTGCCCAGCGCCTCGGATGCCCCAGAAGAGATCGGGATGTTCTTCGCGGGACACGGTGATGGCGGTTGCGTTCGCAGTGATCATGCGAGCAGATATGAGTTGGTCAGCGACAAGGCCATATCGTCCTTGCAGCCATCCGTGGCCACCTCCTAGTAGTGGTGAGATGAATCCCGCACAGTCGCAACCCGTGGTAACAGTCTGCTTGCCGTTTGACCACAGATACGGTCCGAGCTCTCCTGTTTGCACGCCTCCTTGGACAAGTGCTGCTTTGCCGTCGTCCACAATCTTGATGCCCTTCATACCAGCCATTTGGATACCAATTCCGTTCTTGACTTTGCTGAGGTGGTACGTTGTCCCGTGACCGCCATTGAAGGCGAGGAAATCGTGATTATGTTCGTTGGCGAACTGGACAACGTTCTTGACATCTTCTTCAGTTGTGACCTTGACAATGGCCTTGAATTGTGGACGGATAGCAGAGCTCCACCGGACACTCGCATTTTTGAAGCCTTCGGTTCCTGGGAAGTATATCTGCGCTTCGGGTGAGAGCAATGGGCCAAGGTGATTTGCAACAGGGTCCCCTCTAGTGGATATCAACTTGGCGGATAGGGCTGATAAGGCACCAACAGCCCAGACGATGTATGAACCCATCGCTCAGCTGATGATGCGAGGGGCCGACGGCGACTGCTACTGGAAGGAAGGAAACATACATATAGCTGCTAAGTAGTGTCGTGTGACAGCGACAGCTGAAGTTGTCTCGCTCGCTCGCGACCTGGGCAGGCATAATCATGTATATATACCCCGCAGAGCGTGCCTAGGAATCGCAATGGCCAGGATCATTTCCGGGTTGCCAACACGGCCGCGCAGCGAACACGGCATACGCGCCTCCGTTGATTCGACGGCGCGACCCCAGGCGGAGAGACCCGAGAGGCTGAAGAGATATGCGCATCGATCTTCGCTGCCTTTAGCTTTGTTGAAATAACGTGCATTAGCAATTGTCGCTTACTTGCTCAGCTCCATGAAAAGGCGAAGGGCTGATTCTTACTCGTTCCAGTACATGATTCTACCAGGATGTCTGCATTGGGACATTTTGGCTTACTGGTTAGCAGTTCCTTTGGCATAACATCTTTACTTGTTGGGCTTGATACCTTTTCTCCAATCATGGGATGAGGTGAGGAGAGGGGAACCTGGGGGACGTGGGTTACTTGTAAGAGTTGCAGCTATCGCAGACCGGGCTTACGGTAGGCCCGCCACGCCGATCTTCTCCGTTTTGTGGCGTGCAGCTACTAGTGGTTCAGATTCGATAGCTGTCTGTCGCAATCACAATGGCCGCTATCACGCTCCCTTACACTATCCTTGTTGCAAAGAAGCCATCTCGAGACTCACCCAAGATACAGATATTCAGCCCACGATGCTATCATTGCGGAGGCCAAGATTTAATGACGAGGACAGAAGCCGAGTTGGAGCAGGGTGCGTGAGTCTGGAGAAGGAAAAGAGATACACGAACGTGCAATGGACATTAGCATGATTCTGTATTGCAGCTGAAGAACAATGTATTCGTAATCGAGTAAGCTAGAGCAATTGAACAACGGGGTCAATACACTCGGGTATAATGCATCATTCGACCGAGGAGCTCTCAATAGTTCGGGCCGTCCTGACCGTCCCCCTAGGATGCGCTATAAAAAGTCGCCCTAGAAAGACAGTCCTTGTCTGTGTCGAATGGAGATGTTTGCATGCGCAATCCGCCGTTCGGTGGTTTTTGTCTCGACGATTCACCCTGAAGGCCCTGAGATTGATCGGCGCAGGGAGCGTTGGGAGAGGGTGGAGTTGGAGGATTACAGAGCTGACGAAATTGGAGTGAAAACGCGAGAGCTAGAAAGTCTTGTACTTCTGCATGTTGCTAGAGTATGAAGTTACAATGAATTTACAACTTCATGTTCGGTGGGCCCGGCAATCCGGGTCTTTCATAGGTGGTAGCGTTCTCTGTTGAAATGCGTGAACCATACGATGACCTTGTCACCGTAGTACTTGAGCGGCGGAGTGATGGCTGGGACCTATGTGTGGATATCCAAAGATCTGAATCGTCTGCAACCCGAGTCCAGCGAGCGACGACTTCGTGTACTGCAGGTTCGCTATGCATCGGTCGAATAGGACGAGGCTGTTGGATTGGTAAAGGAGACTGCACCACCGATAAGTAGATAGGGGCATCCGGCGCTTCAGCAGCCAAATTGCGACGAAGATTGTTCTGAGCACTCGATGGCGATTGTGCAGTTCCTTGGACGCGTGTGTAGATTCTTGTGTTGGGTTGGGAAAAATTCCGATTCTTTGGTGACCTTGCGTATTCGAAACCTCCGAGGTAATGTCTCCCTCTGATCGGCCTTCGCGGCTCGTCGTGGCTTTGAAGTGGAGATGCTGTCACCATGACTGGGTTGTTTGGCGATTCGTCAGCTTCACGTCGTATCAATGAAAGCCCGCGCTTCAAGAAACTTTTGACCCTTTTTGCTGTTTTGCTTTGTGTGTTGCGATTTACGTTGTCGTTTTGCTTCCCCTCTGATTTATTCCGGGTTGTCCTGTGTAAGAGTGCCGGGAGTGTGCTGTTATTGGGTGCCATGGCGTAGCGCTAGAAATGATAGCTGTGTAACGCACGATATGTAAAGATGGAATGTGAGGCATGGATGTCGGACGATGCGATATCAATGTGTTGGAGATTGGCAATGGAGCCATCGAGCCTTCCATGTTGCTGGTAGACGTGGGAGATAGCTCGCGGCAAGCGAGAGAGGATTGCGAGAAAGAGCGATGGTTCCGAGCGTATAGGGTAATATCCTTCATGTCTACGATTTGGATGCTGATGGTGCTTGGTACTCGGGAAGTGTGTCTGCATCTCGGGCCTCTTTTCCCCTCATGGTCGGCTTCAGCCTGAGCAGGCCCTCGATCTCCTTCAGCCGTTTCTCATAGTTCCCTACGTTGCCACCAATCGACCTCTCTGCTTCAATGACAATTCTCAGTTCATCTTGCTCGCCAATCAAGACCTTCCATCTCTGAATCTCCTCCTCCCAGAAAAACAGCAGGTTGATCAGTTTCTTTTGCGCATGTGCGGTGATCATACGTAGTTGATGGGTAAAGTTCTTGCCAATGTTGGCAGTCCTTACACTTGTTTCATTGGCATCCAACACGCCATTCTTCACGAGTGCTTTGTAAATGTCCTTCGAAGTAGACTTGTTCTGCGTGATATGACCGCAGAGAAATGCCATGTCACAAAGTTTCAGCGGATCGGGCTCTCCGAGTTGGTATTCGAACAACGCATCTTGCTCCGCCGGTTCGAAATCGTAACGTTGTGGTGCCAAGGCCAAGTTCGGTACCGCGTTGTTGATGAAGCGGGAGAAGCTGAATTTGCGGTCACCCGCAGCGTTGCGGTACATGGCTCAGAATCGACGATGAACCAGAAACATGCAATTCAAAATGCGATGTTAGACTGGCCTAGTGAAGTTGGTATAAGAGCATGATGCCCATTCAAAGATGGCGAAGTGGCTATGGCTGCATACTCGTACGGATAGACTCGTGCGGTGGACACAGCCCCCTCGTGGGCCATTGGACATGTGTGATTGGACGACGAACACAATGACAGGACGTCAGAATCGCCATGAGTGTCTGACACCAGGATCATGGCACTACGGAGTACATCAAATGGATTATGAGCACGGAAACTTTGTCTTTCACCACGACGATCAGAAGGCTGAGGCGAGGTACGAGCATGGCAGTGTAAGACAAGGCAAGCCCGAAATTCCAGCAAGAGCCTATGAGATAGTCTGCAACTACGCGCAACTCCCAGAAACATGCTCAATACAGTACTCGGTCGTCTGCGCCTAGCCCATCCAGAGTCTGAGAGATCATGATGGTGAGATTGGCCCTTTCGCTTTCTTAGTGCAAGATTTCCCTTCATAATCACGGCCAATGCCTGGACATTGAGATCCGATCGCACCTCCAGGATGGTTCTTGCGGAAAATGTCCTTTGTTTTGCCATCGTGCAAAGCTTCAGCAGCTGTCAAAGCCAACATGTCTCCAACCGCGATAGCTACCGTTGTAGATGTCGTTGGAGCACAAACTCCAAATGACTCTTCTTCGAGCTCGTGTATCGGTGCCGGGAGCAGTATGGAACTAGAGCGTGCGCTGAGAAGAGCGCAATCGGCCGGAAGAATGTGAGAAGTGATGGCCAAGATTGGAATCGATGGTGGCATGTGTTCAAGAAGGCCGAGGAGCTCGGCTGTTCTACCAGAATATGAAATGAACAGGACTGCATCATTCTGCACAGCGTCAGAAGAGTATCGCGGGGATCCGAGTGTCTCGACGTACTGGCCGTATGTCTCCAAGATCGCCATGAACAGCTTCTGCTGCATGGAGAAAAGAAGTTGCCAAACCAAGGCTCTTCATAGTTGCAACGAGTTTCATTGCAACCAACCCGCTCTTTCCCACTCCACATATGACAAGCTTGCCCCCACCTTGATTGATACGGACCAACAGGTCCACAGCCTTTACCAGCCCATCCCTAGCCTTGTGGTCGCTCTGATAGAGCAGAGTCACCTGCGAGAGAGCCGTTGCCGCTGTTGAAAGAACATTGACTGCTCTTTCCAGTGTCTGGATCCCGTGGCGGTCGTTCGCAGAGAGGGGAGGACTGGGTAGGGCGGAGTCGGATCGCTTCCGCTTGAGCGTAGGAGGAGATGAGGGAGCGGCGAGATGTGCATTATCCGAGATTCGTTCCATTCTGAATTGACCAGTCTTTTCCAGGACCAATTACGACCTAGCTTCTCGAAAGATATGCCTCCGGAGCGGCGTATAGCGTATAGTGGATCGGGCAGAGTCGGGAGCGAACGGGCCAGCGCGGCAGGGACAGATGTTCAGGGAGGCAGTGGGCGATGGAAAAAGCGACACGCCGAGAGGGCGAAATGTAAACGGGCAGACATATTAATAAGTATACGGCGGGCGTGGTGGTTGATACTATGCTCTTAGTCGTCGCTCTAGCCGTTGTTCGACGGCCAAAGGAATTGCGACATAGTCTAGTCCGAAAGCAGCCGACATGTCGGGGTCATAGATTCCCCACACCTGCCTCTCCTCCACCACCAAGATATCGCTATCTCACGCGCCGGCAAGTCCGCTCTTTACTCGCTGGTCCTGAAGCTTCGCCTTGCGCACTCCCATGACCGTCGGTCCGCTTTCGCTCTTGCCCAGGACATCCATGGCCAGCTCGTCCTCATACATGGCCTGCGCCGACTCGGAGCCCGTGAGTAGCAAGACGAAGCGCAAGTCTGCCATGTCCAGGAACAATTCCTTGCAGCAGTTGATCAGCCATCGGCCAAGGCCTAGCCTGCGGCTCTCGTCGACGATGTAGACGTCGGTCAGGAAGGCGAAGGTGACATAATCGGTGATGACACGGCCGAGCCCAATAGGCGTCTTGGTTGCCTCGCCATCCTCTGTCTTGTACAGTCCTAGGGTACACGAGTTGTCGAGCAGCGTCTTCATGTTCGCATCCGACGTCGGTTTGGCCCAGTACATTGCCTGCGTCCCGAAAGCCTGTTGGACGAATGCGTGCGACAGAAGGCTTCGCGAGGTTGAGATGAGGAACGTTTGTCCATTGAGAGTGCGGCGCCATTCTTTGGTGTCCATTGTCGAGGGGTAGTGTGATGGGTAGTGTGATGGGTAGTTGACCGCTTCGAGAGCCCATATGCCAGTCCTGCGTAACTCAGTGACTCATCCGCTCCTTCCGCGGGAACGCGCAGACTCCCTCCATGTCCGGTACTGCCTCAACAGTCAAGAACATGAACGATCGAACGATGAATGCGTCGAGTTACGGGCTGGTGCTATTTTGTAGTGTAAGACGTTGAGACTGCTGTTGACTAACAGTCTCACAGGGGACCGTCACTGGGCACCAAAAAGCCAGGAACTTCCTTCTGGGCGATGAACAACTCACTGTGAGTCGACATACTGGAATATGACAACTCATCATGAGTCGAAATAACCATGTCCTGCACCAATGTGGAGCAGCTGAGTTGTGGGTCTGATCCTCGTCCTGTAAGACTGATCTGATTGGCCCACTTTTGGAGCTGAACCGACTGCTCCCCGTCCGAGTCGTTCAAGGTGTACAGACGCATTCTCGAGACATGGGAATGTTTATGTATAAGAGACCCTGTGTGCCTCATCATTGCCACTTCACATCAGCATGGCGCACGCAACACCCGCATTCGACCGCTTGGTCGAAGACGAGATGAAGCATTGGAAAGTTCCTGGACTTGCTATCGCCGTCGTACACAAGAATGAGATATTCGCCAAGGTAATCCTAGCCCCAGCGTGTTTACTTTGGTACATGGACTCAATCATCGTAGGGCTATGGTGTGGCCAAATTGTCCGGCGAGAAAGTTACCCCAAAGACTCTGTTCGATTGCGCGAGCATGTCCAAGTCTTTTACTAGCGCAGCTCTTGCACTGCTCATCGACAACAAGGAGCAATTCCCTGATCTGAAATGGAACACACCAGTGTCCAAGCTGATGCCTGAAGAATTTGTGCTTGCGGATCCCTTGTATACCGAACAAGTTACCATCGAAGACATTCTGTGTCACCGTACTGGACTGCCGGGACACGAGAGTTCCTACCTCAGTTCGAAATCGGCCAATCCCGACACAGCAGAAACGATCACTCGTAATCTGCGGAACCTTCCTCTGAATCGACCGTTACGAACCGAGTTTCAGTACAACAACATCATGTTTACGGCAGCAAGTTATCTGGCAGAGTCATTATCGGGACAGTCTTTCAAAGATATCATGCACTCTCGCTTCTGGGGTCCAATGCAGATGAGCAATACCTATTATGACATCGAGGACATCGAAGCGCACAATGCCACTGATCGCTTGTCAAACGCTCATTATTGGGACAAGGAGACGGAGATGTTTCTCGAGATTCCTCAACGAAGTCAGCCTGAAGGACAAGGCGCTGGATGCATCTTCAGCTGCGCGGAGGATTGGGTGAAGTGGGTTCAAGTCATGATCAATCGCGACGGACCACTGTCGAAAGATGCGCACAAGGAACTGGTGAAGCCGCGAATGGTGGAGAATGACGACATGGAAGACTTCCCCATGTACAGCACCGTACTCTACGCATTTGGATGGGATGTGCAGTATTACAGGGGACACTCTATCATCGGTCATAATGGTGGCGTTCCTGGTTTCGCCAGCATGATGAAGTATTTACCTGATCAACAGTGGGGTCTTGTCATTCTAACCAACTCATCATGGGCATCCGAGATAGTAGAAGTTCTGCTCGGCCACCTGATGGATGAGTTGTTGAACGTAGCAGCCGACGACCGCACTGATTGGGCTAGTCATTGGCGACACAGATGGGACGTCGATGAAGAAGCCAGAGCCAAGAGACAGGCTTACCCACATCCTTATCTGGAACGACCAGATCCCCCGCAAAAACTCGAGGTGTCGCTTGAAGACATTGCTGGGACGTACCGCAACGCTGGATATCAGAATTTTGTGTTGACCGTGGAGGGAAACAAACTCTTCGCAGATATGACGGATCGCTGCTACCCCTTCAATATGATCCTGGAGCATTTCTCGGGCAACGACTTGGTAGCAAGAATACAAGCCCAGCCGGAGGGCTTCGAGAGCAAATTGAAAGCGCGACTGGAACTGGATCCTGCGAAGAAAGTGACCCGTTTGGGCATTGCTTTTGAGGGGGATATGGGAGATGATCTGATCTGGTTTGAGAAAATTTCCTAGCGAGATATACGCGTTGATAGCAAGCGATCGTTAAGTCTAGAAAGGGTGCCGAGGGTGAAGGACATATCACATGTCTCAGACTATGCGCTAACCATATAGAGTCTAGTGTTAACAGAATTCTAGACTTCTGCGTCCCTTTGTATTCTGCGTGCTTGTGAAGACTGAATGTGGCTTATTGCTGATAGTCGGAACGGAACAACAAATTCACCGAGATATCTTTCCGAGCATAAAAACATTAACCCATGCCCTTTTCACCTCTTCCAACACCCCCCTTACCTCCTCAGCACGCCGGAGTCATGCAGGCTAGCGCGCCATTCATTGACGTGTTATTCGTGAACCTTGTTATTAGCATTCGCATTACTGCTTAGCAGCTGAGTTGGCATTGTTGGTGAGCTCTCCCCTTCCAGCTACTATGACAGACATCCGGTCATTTTTCTGACTCTACAGACGAGAATGGTTCATGCGAACCTCCTGTGTACCCGAACACTTGAATACCAACTCGTTGAGCGCCCTTTCCTACCTCCAGTCTCCCCCAACCTCCTTTTTGCGAGGCCCTCGCCTACCGTGGCTTCTCGTGCACACGGACAGCCGTCTTCGGGTTCGCCGATGATGCATCGACAGCAGTGCGTCCACTCCTGCACGTCTGTGTCGGTGTCGCACCACTGATATCGTCGTCCTACCCGCTTTCGCCTTTCCACCAATCGCGGCAACGGTGGAGCTCCGGTTGGAGCGCCTCGACAGGCACAGCAATATAACGAAGGCTAGACGGCGCCGCGACGCGTCAGATACAGAGTCAGCATTCTTGCTCTACGATTCCCGGCCTGCCGCAATCTCGAGGTTTTGGAGGCGCGCTCATGCGTCGCAATCCGGAGCAGCTCCACGACAGCAGATTCGCAGGATCATACAGCCAACGGGACAACTCGTCTCCGTTTCTTATCAATGCCCCACCTGTAGACGGCTCGGCAATCCTTCCAATATACCGACGTACACGTGATCAGATGACATGACTTCTGGTTTTAGTAGCTTGCTTCGCAAGCAACAAGCAATGATCTTAGCGGCCCTTCCTCTCGCTATACATCAAATTTATTTATGGTCATATGGTATTGTTAAGACAATATATGAACACGGACTAGGTGTCTTTAGAAAAGCACCTCTTTCTGCTCTAACTAGATCTTTTCGAAAAGTTCGCGCCAAGAGGTTGCAGTAGGTCTCTCGATCCATCACCCCTCTACTCCAACAATTTCGCCGGCAGTGGTTACATTCTATGCCATTCCATCGTGCCATAGCGTGCCATAGCGTGCCGAAATTACTGCCGTATGTAGTCTTACGCTTGATGAGACCAGTCTGTGGGCCAGGTGTATAAACACCAATCGAACACTCTGAAGCCCTCCTTGAGATGTTGATCCCCAGATCGAGATAATGCTCACTACATCGGCTCATACATAAGGAGACCAGAACGCGTATAACTGCAAGATGTCAAAATTGAACGTGATCTTATGAAAACAGTTCTGTGAGAAATAGTAGTACCCAGGCATATTCGTTCCGATACGGCTCCAACATTTTCTCGATCCAGTCACCCCAATCATCTCTCCATGCTCCGCACCCGAAAAGCGCTCTTGAGTACTCCCAGTAGCTTGGATACCATCCAGCAAACTCCCAGTCGATGATCACGAGCTCTAGGTCTGTCGAGGCCCACTGGACTAGGCCATTCTCTGTTGTTGCCGGAGGCTTCCGGAACATAACGTTCTTCCGCTGGAAATCCACATGCGTGAAGACTGGAGCGTGGTTCTGGAAGACATCCTTGAAGGCGCGCGAGAAGTGCTGCGTCTTGTGTTTAGAATGGCTTTCACTGGCGTATCTAGCGATCATAGCCTTATTCAGGTCTGACTCGGTATCAAATGGTCCATTGAATGACGTTGAATCATCCCCAGAGTCGAAAAGTGAATCCGTTAATCCACGACGACCCAAGCTGCAGTATCCTCCTGGTGATTCCAACCTATGCATCTCTTCGAAGACATGGTGGAGCTTTGAAGCTACTACATCTTTTTCCGTTTGACCAATTTTCAACCAAACAGAAGCCAGGGTGGGACCTCTAATGCGCTCCATAACGATGTAGCTGTATGTGTAGTTGTTGGGTCCTGGCTTCTGGTACAACGCATAGATACGGGGTACAGGAACGGTTGATGAGTGTTGGAGGAAAAGCATAGTCTGCCCCTCTTGTAAATTGACAAATGCGCCATATTTGACAATGAAGTGTTCGCCAACTCCGACGACTTTGCCGGACGCCCCCGACATACGCTCATTGATGATTTCTGTCGCAGATTCGATCTCTTCCGCCGTGGGCAACGTAGCAGGAAGGCTTGCTTCGTCGGCAAAGTATGGTAGGGTAAAAGAGGCCATCATAGCGGCTGTCGAAAAAAGCTAAGGCGTGAAATTGGCGAAATTGATAGTTTTGTGGTTGGTGTCCGTATAACGTTATCTATTGTATTCATAAATCAGTAGAATTTGCTTGGCATTCCTCACGAATTTCCCGCCACACACGTTTTTCCACCCAGACCAACACACGCTGAATACCTACAAATCGCTTATATACTAAGTTAATACACTGTAGTTGCTATATAAATAGCTCTTTTAATTTGGTATAGACCGGTTGAGAGCCTAGCTCTAGAGGCAGTGATGACCACCGACGGATTTCAAATCCGAATCCATGGAGCTCCGTCAAATCCGTACAATCCATGGAGCTCCATGGATCTGACGGATTCCGGTCCTTACTGTATACAGATTAGTATGACAGCTGTACCAAGCCTTGTCCAGCCTATAGATAAATTTCGATTGTATGTGGGCGATAACCGAAGCAGCATGTGATATCAGGTCCATGGATCGTATGATATCAGGTGGATCGTATGATATCAGGTGGATCGTATGATATCAGGTGGATCGTATGATATCAGGTGGATCGTATGATATCATATCGATACGGTACGATCCACCTGTATTATCCCGATTAGGAAAGGTGATCAAATCCGTGAGATCCATGGAGCTCCATGGATTTACGGATCTCAGATCCATGGATCTCAAATCCGTCGGTTGTCACCACTGTCTAGAGGTAACATGATGGTGTTATAGAGATGTAGACATATTTATGTAGTAACAAGGCGATCATATACAACATAAACGACGTATCTAGAAAAGTATTATAGATAGTCAGCCCTGGCATGCTTATCTAGATCCTATATAGTTACCACCTATACATCTCCTCTCTTACCGCCGCTAACTGGTTTTGATCCTCTATCCGGTATAACCCATCAGCAGCATACTTAAAGTGTTTTAAGGCAAATCGATCGCAGCGGCTCTGCTAGATATACGCGTAGAGGAAGTCCCAAAGCTACTAAATTGACTCCAGATATATAAGTAACTCCTCTTAATCCATGCCTTCAACACGCCAAAGGCCCAAATGTAAGCTCGATTGGGTTGAAGTCTGGTGAGTACGGCGGCAGGAAGCGGACGATATGGCCGTACAATTCGATGAGGTCAATATCATCGTAGTTCTAATGTATTGAGACGTTATCAAGGATAATGACCTTAGGCTTGCCGTTATACATTTGATGGAGCGTCGGCAGTAGCCTGTGTTCAATCCAGTCCATAAAGTCCTCGCTGTAGCCTGTAGTTACCCTCTTTGATCCCTATACACGGCAGGTATCCATATGTTGTGTACGCTGGCAGAATTGCCCATGTCTTGCCACGCCAAATATCCTGTGTGTATCGAAGAGTAGAGCCAATTGGTCCATAGGCGTGATGCCGCCAGCCAGTCTTCTCGTTGAATATCGACTTGTCTAGAAACACGAGATCCTCTGCGGTAAAGCCCCTCATATGCTCTCGATAGCGCTCTCGGAGCTCCTCATTATGGTCAAGCGAGAACAGTCGCAGCGCGTGAGGCGTCCAGCCATGCTGTTTAAGAAGACGAGAAAATGTTGGTTGTGAGACCAGCTTCCCACGCTCCATCATGAGCTAATGGGCTATCTCGTCCTAATACATCCAACCACTACAGTACAGCTCATTACCTAGCGCTTGTATATCCTCGTTGTCCAGCTTGGGTGGACGTCCCAGCTTGACTTCAGTATCCACGGGCCGGCGCGCACTGCCAAAGCGTCGGATGAAGCCCTCAGTCCTGTATAACTGGGATCTGGAGACTCCCTCACGGTCGGCTATTTCTTGATGATCCCATCCAAGCTGTAGAAACCTCCATATATTGGTCCGCGTACGTGGAGAGAGGCCTCGAGCTCCGATTATCTGTGCCTTGGGGATCGACGGCAGGGTGTCGCGTCGATTTACCCGGGGGCGGGCCGATACACCATGTGTAAGACCAAAAGGATTGACGCCAATCCACTGATTCTCAGTGTATTGCCGTATATGAGCTGACACCATGAGCTTGATACATGGCCGTCGAATCTCTAGAGAAAACGTTAGTCAAGACCTTCTCATACGACTACACGTTTATACACGTACTGATTAGGTATATAGCGTGTATAAGGTGCTATTCAGCACGCGCTATTGGTCTGGGTGGAAAACGCGTGTGGAGGGAAATTTGCGAGGAATGCCAAGCAAATTCTACTGATTTATGAATACGATAGATCAACCAGATCAGGGATGGGATTGCGCATGTAAGCTGGAAGCTCGGCGATGCAATCTCCGAGGAAGGAGAAGCGCCAGCTTCCTCCATCTGATAGCTCAAGCAGACACAACACAATTATACAGAATGCAGTAGTTTTGTCCACCGCATCCCACGTACGTACGCAGGACTATCTACCGAGAGATAGTCCATTCAACACTAATTAGTGGTTGATTGGTTACTTGCGTCAATGACCGTACAACGGAAGACAGCTTCGGGCTGAGATCGCCGTACGACTTGACAACGGTTACCACTCTACCGCAAATTAGCAAGAGTGAAGCAGAGTCGCACCTGGGAGAATTCGAGCTACAGGTCTCTGGTTACTTACCGCCGTACTTTCTCCGTACGGTTGAGAGATCAAACTTTTTCTAGCCTGGGCCACGGAGCCTCTCTACTGTATCGCTTCATGGAGAATTGAGCCTCGCAGAAGCGCCACAGCTCAGCCACTGCAGAATCCCGAGCAGTGTTCCGAATCGGAGCTGATGCGGAGTCACCGTGCAGAGTCCTGAGTCAGGGCACAGTCGGACCAAGGTCGGTGGAAACAGGAGTATCGGTAAGTCAGCCAACCTCTACTCTTGACAATCAGTTATAAGGAGCCGTGTCGGAAAGGTAGCTCAGCAGTTCTTTGTATTCTCTCTTGTACCAGGCCTATTGGAGGCGGGCGAGATTCCATGGGTTAAATTTGTGTCTTACGATGCTTGATAGGTCTCTTGGAGTGGCGCCCGGGAGTTTGTTCATTAGGCTAAGGACCTCAGGGGACACTTGCTCACCTTGAATAGCCTCATCGTCATCCATTATAGCGCCCGCTGCTCGCTGTTGTGCCTTGATTTTCTCCTGCATCTCCTGGAGTTGTAGTTCCTGCATTTGCCTCTCATGGGCCGTACAGTGCTCACAGGCTTCCATCTCATAGGCTATCTGTTGAGCCTCATTTTTCAGTCATAGGGCCTCAAGGGCCTCTGGTGTGGCATTGGTCGAGAGGTGTTCCGTAGTTGGCAGAAGCTGTGAAGGACCCGACAGTAGTAGCAGTATCTGCGAGTTGGGTATAATGGTCGCAGAGGACGCACCAGCTCGTTGATTGGCGCTCTGCTGATTGGCAGCAGCGTCAGCTAACGCTTGGGCCATTGTGAGCTCTTGGCCTGGTTGCTGAGCATGTTGAACCATCTTGGAGCAGGGAGTTGATATGCTGGGAAACTTCAAATCGAACAATAAAAAAAATCAGATGGGTTATCTCCAGCATGCGCTGACCTGCAGAGCGACAATGAGGTCGTGGATAGAGAGGATCAGGAGGAGAACAGAGCAGGTAGCTTTTCCTCCGAGCTTGAAACGCTATCGCGACAGTAGGCTCATCGGGATCCTCCGTAATTATCCGTAGAACCTCTTCATTTAACAGCACTCCCATAAGTACGTCGACTTTGGCCGTATTCACGAGAGAAGTCGGATCCAGACTAGCGAGACGTGTGAGCGGCCTCCACCTCCTGAATCACACCGAGTCTCGCCTGTTGATCGATCCCATTGGACGTGGGGATTAGCAAGCTGGCGCAGCTCACGGCTTAGCCCCACACCCCGGTGCCATCAGCCCCTCAACACCACAACAGTGAAGGGCGGAAGGTTCACGAACATAGCCACATCTCCATGGATCTGTCCGATTCTATTGGCTCCATCACCCCCCGTGGCTGTCACGCGCCGTGGCACGCTGCAAGGCAGAGTTCCCGGCTGCCTGAGCGGTATCAATAAGAAGCCACGGCTGCTACACCGACACGGGATTCGACATATGCAAGCCGCAGCCGTGCCTGGCAGCCATTCTTGGCTACTGGAACTTCCCATCTCGTTCGACTTTGCGCCCCGAAATCTCTTTGCAGACTTTTGCCTATATTGTTGCACCAGCCACACAGCCTTGTGCCTGCTTTTGTGATAAAATGGCCGTGGATCTCCCAGCCTTTCGCCTTCTCTGTCTGAGTCTTTCGTTCTGCTCGTCGATACGTATTGATTAATTTCTTGTTGTGCTTTGTTAAATCGAGTTTGATTAGAATATTGCTTGCAACGAGCGTTCCGATCTCTCAGCCTTGCGTCTCGTTTGGGGAGGCCCCACGCAGCCTGGTATGACAACCCCTCAGACGAAAAAAATTCTACTTCAATTTCAATTTTAAATGCATTGGTTTTCTTGTGGTAAACTGACATCTTGTTTAGTGTCAGAGTACTTATTCCTCTGCTTCCATTTCATCGCGTCCTCTTGCCTTCCTCGAATACCGCGAGATACATTTGACGGTTTCATACAATCAACTTTTACAGCAATAAATTGACGACATGTCTCCGACAACAAGATTTTCAAGCGGGCTTACTCGCTCTAAGGTCGTTACAGCGGCTTGGACGGGTGCTATGTTCGTAGTCTTCTTCAGTAATGCACGCATGGCATCCGCACACCCAAAGCCGACCCCTGGACTTTCAGACCACATCGACAACATCCTCCTCCCCCACCCAAACAAAACCGGCGGCCCAGCTGGAGAAATCCAATGCTACGCGCTGCCCTACGGCGCAGTAGGCATCGTATCCCACCTCCTAACCTACTGGACCATGGCCTGGCTCATGGTCGGCAAAACCCCCATCTGGCCCTGGCACCAGCCCTCCTACGCAAAGCTCGACATCGCCCTCGCCCTCGCAACCCTCCTCACCTGCATCCCCATCGCCTCCATCACCATCCAACGCTGCCGCCTCACCTGGCACTTCATCCTCATCGCCATCTGGAAACTCGTCACCTCCGTCGCCCTCTCCTGCACCACCATCCACCGCGCCCTCATCTCGCGCCGCGAAAACCACTTACGCGCCCACAACCGCAGGGAATCCCGCCGCCGCGCTCGCAACCCGCAATCTGCGCCCTACCAGTCCCACGGCATGTACGAGCAAATCGGAGCTTCGCGCTCCACGCTTTTCAACGCAGATGAGGGCGGCGCTCAGGTGCAGGAGGACCAGACGCCGCTGTTCTGGCTCATTTTGTACTTGGTCGGCACCATGACGGGCATGGCGGGCCTGCTCGCGCTCAACTGGAGCTCGTTCCGCGATAACCACGATGTGCGTAGTCTGACGTACGGGTTCGGCGTCACCATTATCATTATTCCGGTCATGGCGGCTGCGTATTGGTACATGAAGCACTTGGACCTGGGGCACGATGCCAAGGGCAGGGACTATGTTTCTGCGGGGCTGCATATGGCGGGGAGCTTTTTTGTGGCGGGCGCGGCAGCGTTTGGGTTCTTCTCGGCGCTGTATTGCGATCTGGTGTTGGCGGCGATAGCGCAGAATTGGAGTGGGATGCCGAGTGAGGATTTTGCGCCGTTGTATTGGGCTTGGTTTGTGGCGAAGAGGTTTCCTATGCTAAGTATTTGAGACACAATTTTCTTTGGGAAGGGGGGCATATTTTGTGGCGTTTTGCGGTATTTGGGATGTGAACGATTTTATGTTGGATCATGTTGAGCTTTGTTTATATCACAAAAAGCTTTGAATATGGAATGACTGAACATTTGAGGTCAATTGCGTTTCATCAGAGACATTGGCGAAGAGCATAGGCTTTAGGTTTTACCCACCAAGCACGCCACTCCTACCTCGTCGATCTGTCCAACATTAAGGCCATTACAATCCCACCCTCAACCCCCACCCCCTGCCCCTTCCCAATCCCCCATTCCTTCATCTCCTAACGCCCATTCCCATTATACGCCAACCGATCCGCACTCCCCCTCCTATCCGTCACCCTCCCCGTCGTCGCCAACGCCAACACCCTCGCCGTAACATCCTCGGCACTCATTGCGCCCTCCAAGCCCCTGATATAGCTCACCAGCCCCGCGACATGCGGACTCGCCATACTTGTCCCACTCAAGCTCTGCGTCGCGCTATCGCTCGTGTACCAACTCGACACGATGCCCGTCCCCGCCGCAAAAATGTCCACGCCAGACCCGTAATTGGAGCCCTGGGACCCGGCGTACCGCGCATCGTTGCTTTGCACATTGCCCACGGTAATGGCCTCGGGGCTGCGCGCCGGCGAGCGCGTGCTCGCGTCGACGTTCTCGTTGCCAGATGCCACGACGGCGAGCACGCCTTGCTCCCAGGCCTCGGTGACGGCGGCGTCCCACGTGGTGCTGCCGGCGCCGCCGAGAGACATGTTGATTACGGCTTTGGTTTGGCGTGATTTGGCGACGATGTCGTTGACGGCCCATTCAAAGCCTTTGATGACGGTTGCCGTGGTGCCCTGGGGGAGATGTGAGTTTGGGGGTGGAAAAGGGGGGAGGAGAAATGTACCGAGTTGCCTTCGAAGACTTTGACGGAGAGGATGGTGGTTTTCTTTGCGACGCCATAGGTGGAACCACCGATGATGCCGGCGACGTGACTGGAGGACGTTAGTATGATCACGATCATGAGGCGTCTGGGGATACGAACGTTCCGTGGCCTGCCGTGTCTTGGTCCTTGGTGTTGACTGCATTGTAAGCAATCGAGGCACGACCGCCAAACTCCTTATGCGATGCGCGGACGCCAGTATCCACAATGTAGTTGAAGCTGCCATCGCCGGCTGTATTGTCGTAAATGTAGTCGGTTGCACCTCGCTTTCGCGAAGAGATGCTGCCGAGTCCCCAATTGTCTACGGCGCTTTCTGTAACAATTGTCAGAAAAGGGGAAGCATGGCCGGATGTAATGCGCCTACGTGTAGTCATGTCGCGTGCATCGAGCTCCAAGGTAGTCATAATTGAATCCTCTTCAATATTGACGACCTGCGAAATGTTAGTTTCCGCAAACAGATATAAATGTCCCTAGAAATACGCACCTCTGGCATTGCCTTCAGCTCTTCGATGGTTGCAGCATCAAAGCCGCCAGAGTATCCGACAAACTTGCCCATGTTGTACTCGTGCTCCACACCCGCGCCCTCCTCCTCCAGACTTCGGCGGTGGATGTTGGCGGCATGGATCTTCACAAGTTTGGCATGGTGAGCAGCAACGCTGATACCGCTCATGCCCGACTTCAACTGGACAATGTACTTGCCCGGCACGGCATCGCCTATCGCCGGGGCTCTCTTGACGGGCGTTGCCTGTGCCAGGAACGGCACCGCAGCGGCCAGGGCAATAACGCGAGTGAAGAACTGCATGACGAACAGCGAGAATTGTCGTGCCCCGCAGCGGAAGAAGGGAGCAATACGCCAGGACGAGACCGGGCACTGCGGCGGGTACTTATACCTACGATGATCACCACTATGGTCAAGGCCGCTATCTTTGCATCATCTCGAAACGGCAATGCATCTCATGTCGTGCTTTCGCCGACGCATACCCATCTCGGCCGGCTTGTCATCTGCCTCGTTGGGCGACAGTCCCGGCGAGAAAGCTTGGGCTCGAAGCCAAGTTGCCATGCTTTGAGCGTCGCCGGGGGTGGACCAATCAATCTAAATGAAGATGTGAGCTTGAGAGGCGGGAACCTGGGGTTCCCGCTGCGCTCGGATAATGTTGCTGTTATGGCCAAGCTGTTTATATGGCCTTGGCCACTCAACAGCCATGGATCGCTTCTCCAAATTACAGCGCCTCATCCGCTCGCTTGTAGAAACTGCCGAGTGGACGTACGAAGCTCATTTGCTTGATTGCGCAGGCGGGCGTTTTCGATGGCGGGCATTGTTGTATGTATGGCGAGATAAGACTAGCGCAGGCGCTGACTGGAGGAACTGTTGATGTGCTTCCAAATAGCAGAGTGAAACGTACCGTTGAGTATGTTGCTCACGCGAGCGAGCAATATGTGTACGGTACTATGATGGGCCGCCGGGTGATGCGCATCTTTACACGCTGCTGTCATGCGGGGCCATTGTGTCGGTGGTGTCGAAGCACGCTTCAAGTAAAGGTCTCCGAGATCTCAATATGTTACGCTGCTTACCGGAGATCATATAGGTAGATCTGACCAGGCAACTAAGAGCCGCCAAGCGAGCGAACGGTTTGGGCTTAACGATTCTGTGAGGCTGAAACCCATGCAATTGACGAGACCCAGACTATGTAAACTGCTGTTGGTTGCCGCTGACTGCCGAACGAATAGGATGCTAGGTAATATTATTTCTAGGCAAAACTAGTGACGACGCCCTCACTGAGTATTTGACTTGATGGGCGTATCGTTGGGTAGTAAATAAGGATAGACCCAGCGAGCCAAAGATCGATGCGCAGCTCCTTACAGCGTACCCAACATGCACGCAGTAGGGTCACTACTGAACAGGCACGTCTCCAGGGAGGGCCGTCAGCCACCCGTTTACCTCTTCAGGCACTTTTTGTCCGATTGCGCATTTCATCGCGTCCTCGTCGCTTTGTCTCTCCAGGATCCCTTTGCACTCGTGATTATCACATCTATTGTCCAATCCACGTTGAAGGGCATCGCCTTTCCAGCCGAAGAGATAATCTCCGTGCTGACCGTGGCCACTTCTACTATGTATTAGCATCGGTTTCTGCAGAGGAGAAGGTTGGCCTACGCATCGCCCATGCTATACACGAAAGGCTGACCACCATTGATGGCAGCGCCTTCGGTCCAGAGGTCGCCGTTGAAGGGTGCAGTGTCCCACATGATTTCATACATGACCTGCGGCATATGAACTGGGTGCGATTCTGGGCAAGCTCCTCCTCGCTCGAAGCTTGGATTCGGGTATGCCATGTGGGCCTATCACCGTCAGCATTCTCCGCCTTCAGAGAAAAGCCTTGGACCTGCCTTGTGATCCGGACTGTCCAAATTCTTGCCATCCCAGCACGTTGGAAAGTATATTGTCGACCGAATGCCGCCAGGGCACGGCTTTGGCGGGAGTTGTACGGTGTCGTACTTTGTGTCGATGCAAGGCGCCCCACCAAACGGCTCGAAATCTTTTCCAGCATAGCAACGATGGCAGATACCAGGTGCCTGGTTCTCACCGCTCCTCAGCATCGGATCTCCCGTCAACATCCTGAAACCTGGCTTAAAGGCAGTCACATTGGAGACTTTGTCGTAGGGTGGGATGTAGTAAACAGTAATGCCGCCTCGCTGTACTAAGCCACCGTTGGCGAATTGTTCAACCCGCTTGAATGTGCCGTTTTTCGCCCGATAATACAGGTTTGCGGTCCAGTAATTGCTGAAATCCTCGCTGAATGTGCAAGTCGTGCACGTAGATGCAGTTGGAGGGTCCAGTTCTACGGGAACCATTGTCGTATTGAAGCTGTTCCCTCCGACAATCTGGTGCAAATGCGCAGACGGCGCAGTGCCTGGCTGGACAAGCGGGTCGATCCGATCAATGACTAGCTCCGAGCATGCGAAGCGCATCATTCTAGCTTGGTCTGGTGTCAATGGCTGGGAGACGACGCCTCCAGCGCAAAGGCCAAACAGGCCCAGTAAAGATGGTCGCATCGTGAGCTCGAGAAGATAATACTGTCGAGGTATCGTTGAAGGAGGTTGAGGAACGTTGTAGCTCGAGACGACGGCCAATCCAGGTAGTAGGGAATGTCAAAGGCGATGAAAAGGGTCGCATTCGGTAGGCAAACCGGGGACGCGGAGCCAGACAGATGTGGAGGCTCAAGCGCCCAGGCAATCTATCTTGTTTAAGCCGGCATCTGTTGACTTGTCTTGACCAATCGAAATGCTTGCTCTCTTCCGTGTCTATTTGTCGATATTGAGATAAGGCCTGAGGTGTATACAAACTGGAGGCGGCTGCATGTGGGGCAGCTCTCTGTTAGCAAAGTGGAGCAGTCCTCCCAATTTATTCCGCCCACGTGCACACGCGACACCGTAGCTCCAATTACATCATAGATTCCTGTGAAACATATACTACAGGGACTACAGGGGTATACATTACATTTTCGTAGGACCGCGAACCGCTGCAATGAAAGGCCAAACTTCAAGACCATACTCCGAGGCCACTGATACCCTCAGCGAAGCCGTATGCGGTAAATCGAGGCAACAGCTTGACGATCGATATGCTGAGACGCTTGCGAATCACTGGTTGAACTTCCACTTGGGTTCTTTGCAGTCTTTATCCCATTCTTCAATCTTCGTATTGATGCGGTCCATCATCCAGCCGCTCGTCCACATCTCGTCGTCTTTCTTGGGAGCTTTGCTTCCAAAGCGCAAAATTTTGCCCAAGTGGCACTCGCCACGGTTCTTGGTTGTGTACTTCCATTGCAGGCAATCCTTCGTCTTTTTACACGTGTCCTTGCAGCTAGTCGCGCTGTCGGCAGCATTCTTCACCTGCTCACCGATTTTCTCCAAGTCGGGATCGTCTCTTTTATCTACAGGTTTCTCTTCGTCCTCTTGTCGGGGCGCGTCCTGGCCATGACTTTCTCGCTCTGCTTCCTGTTTCGGGGGTGCTTCTAGCTTGGCGTCTGAGCTGATGTTGTCCCACTCATCCTTCTTCTCTGCGAGATTGGATAATATGAGATCCTTGAAGCCGTCGCGGAACAAGTAAGGCTTCTCCCAGCCGTTCCGCGACGTCCAGTTCGTCTGGTGTTGCCAGACAGAGGTGATATCATCTGAGCTCATGTGATGCCATGAGACCATTGGAGCGCACCAATGACGATCAGTCCAATCCAGCGACGAGGGAGTCTCGCCCTGGAGCAAAGGAAAGGCCGAGTAGAACTCTACATGCGACTCGGTTAGTGTTGTAGCAAGCACCATGTCCCCACAGCATTCCCTGCCAACCCGTGGTTCCCACTCTGATTGGTATCTCTCGTCGTATGCGATGGCAAACTGTTTCATGGCACCGTACGAAAGCATTATGCCTGGTCCCCGTTGTGCGAATTTAACGGAGCCTAGAGTAATTGGAGCGCCTGCGTAGTACGGAATCCTGTAATCCAGCCTGTCGACCCACTGCAAAGTATTGGTCCAGCTCATGCTCGTATCTGCCTCGATGAAGAAGTAGAAGCGCGCGTATGGTCGGAGCTTGTACGATTTGTAGACCATTGGAAGGATCTTCCACTTGTCTAGGTCCTTGTCAATCGAATCCGGCTTCAATGACGGGTCGTGTAGCATCTTCTCGTAAGTATCAAACTCCTTCCGCCCATTTCTCGTGCTGTTCTGAATGTCTTGTAGCGCATTGTGCACAGTAAAGCCCTCTATCTCGCCGGCATGGTCGCTGAAGATGGCAAAATTAGGCACGCAGGCGAGGAGGGTCTTGAGGTGGGCAGGCAGTTTCTTTTCAATCTCAGCCTTGCTGGTCTTTACGATGACCATGACATCTGCGGCGCCAGGAACATCGTGGCAAAACGGAGCAGACGCAGTAGACTTGGTTGGAGTGCTACCGGCATCGACGGACGTGGCGTTCGCTTTAATGGTCGGGTGAGGGACGACGCTCGGTGTGGAGGTATTCTCTTGGCTGCTCACTTCCTTGCCACTCTCCTCCTGCTGACTCTCTTCGGGCTTCGACTCTGAAGGGGGGGGCAGCGTGGGCTCTGGGGGCTCGGGGGCCTTCGTCTCTGGTGCGGGAGGGAGGTAGGGGTGATCGTCAGCCATGGAGACTTGACTTGCGGGCGCTTGAGAGACGCGAGAGGCATCGTGATTGATGACGGGAAACGAGGGCGAAGGTAGGTCGCGCGGGAGGCCAAAGGTCCATAGGAAACTGAGCAGGGACAGTGTGACGACGACGACGGCGACGCGCGACGGAGTGAGAACCGGCATCGTTGCGGTGGGGGAATTGTCGTCGTCAGGCGCTCGTCGCGAGCATCAAGGCGGGGGAGAAAAGAAGGGCTTCATCTCAAGGCCGCGGTGACGAGAGACAGCATCATCCACCAGGGGCGCGCGCGCCGAAGGAACAAGTCAGATAGCGGCCGCGGTCCGACTTGGCGTCAGGCGCAAGTTTAGAAGTCGGGAAGGTGGGACACACAAGCGCCACCGGGCTCGGGGGCCTCGACAGCGATATGATCAAAGGCACAATGGTCATCTCGAATCGAGCGTGTCGTTGAAGGATTGAGGTGGAAAATGTAGCCCTGCCGCCCTGCTCACCAGCCACACCCCTCACCAAATGCAGATCTATCGATGGTAGCATGGTTGAGCAGCTCACCAGCCTCTCACATCGCCCTCCCATCTCAACCCTTCCTGCAACCAAATTCTCATCACCCAGCAACTCACCAGCAGATCCTTCCTCGGCCCATCGACATGACCCAATACTTCAAAGGCCCTCGCGCCGTCCTTTTCCTCCACGGCGACGTGCTTGCCGTCCCCGTCCTCCCAGCGCCCCTTCCTGACCAGGAACAGCAGGCGTCTATCCCACTCGTCGTCGGCGCGGTATCCATACTTCTGCAATCGCCCCTCGTTTTCTGTCAACAAACTATCCCTCCTTGAATTCTTGGTCAACTGCCAGATCTTGGTCCACTTGCCGCTGAAGATGCCCGACCCGCCCTCGAACCGTATCACCCCATTCAGAGTGGTCGAGCGATGTCCGCGCATCTCGTACGTCGCGCTCAGCCCCGGCATCTCATATGCAGTCGTTGCGTACATGGTCGCATCTTCGTCGTAGCGCACTCGAGGCGAGGGAAGGGAACAACGACGCGCCTCGGTGGCCATGAGTCGGCGCATGTGAAGCTTCCTTGGCCGGCCGGAACGGGTGAAGTCTTGCATCATCTGATATCTCGGCACGTTGCTTGTCTTGGTCGTGTACACAAACGGCGGGTCGAGTCTGAAGCTTCGCGCCAACGTATCAAGCGGAGCGTAGTCTGGAGGCTGTCTGGTCGATAAAGACGCTGCTGGAGCTGGGGCTGCAACCTCGCCCTGGCCCTCGACGACATCTGAGCCGTCTGTTCGAGCATCGTGTCGAGATGGGCCAGCCCTCGGACGCCGTAACTCTGCCTCGTCAATCTGCACCGGATCAAAGTCCTGGGGAAGTTGACGCTCGTCCCATGACGCTTTCGGCGAGTATGGCGGGGCGTGTTCCATGCTGATGTTGCTGGTTGGCTTGATCTGGCATGGCAGCAGAGACTTTTACATGCGCCATTTGAACGTCCAAATGCCTTGCGATCGTCGAGGGATGCAGCATGTCCGCCCTCGGTCTCTGGTGGTGAACCGTCGTCCTGCCCCAGCATGGCCAATCGGCGCTGGTTGCCCGCTGCGGCTGCGGATTGTGCCCCGCGTCACCACCAAGCTTCATGTGCGCAGCTCCATTCACGGCATCGCGCCTCGATAGCTTGGCATTAGTCTGGCGCATGGAACCCTCATGACGTATCAACAGGGCCAGTTCCTTGGATTCCAACCTCTGGCTCAATACAGCTCAACCCGCAGGACAACTACTGTACTAGCGAGAACAGTCTCGTCTCGTTACCAAGGGAGCTGTCTGCGCCATCTGCTACAGCTGATTGTGCCTTTGACAGGAATAGGTCGTACGCCACGAAGAACTATGGAAGTATCCGGAACATGTGTGCGAGTTTGAGTGATACAACAGCAGTACTCAGATTTTAGCTTCCAGCATGAGCCGGACCAAGTCTCCACACCGGCGAGAAAGCCCGGTGTACTCGTACCAGACCATTTGATCAAGAGGCGTTTGTCGAACCCATCGAACATTATTCTGATACACATCCCCATCTCTCGTCGAGCAATCCGTTCGAGAGTGTTCGTATGCTCTCTATCCGCGTCAGTCAGAGCTGATCTCTTTTGACAAATAAGACAACTCAAGTGATCGACTAATGGGGCCATGGCTATAGAGAGCGCGAACAATGAACAAGCCGGGGACGGGAGATGTTGATAGCCGGAGCCGTGCACTTATTCCTAGGATCGTATCAATTGTCTTGGAGGACTGATATTTGAAGTACGAATCGAAGAGCGTGTGGATGGGCGGTGGTGTAGGGAGAGCGGCGCCTTCGGAAGAGGCACATTAGCCGTCTTATCGTCGCACGGCCGTGACGGTCTTGACTGGGAAGAAGAATCATTACCTGGCGTCATATGCTTCTCGTGTGCTTCAGATAGATACCCAAGCCGTCCGATCCGATTCCGTTGGAAAAGCGCATCCGGGCTGAATTGCGCGACTCGTGGCCACCGGACACACCTCTCTGCTTCCAGGTTCGCCATGACCGTCAACGAAGTGACCATCCAGGCGATTTAGATGATAACCCTGCTGTCGGCATGAGAGCATGCGCAATCGTGGAGTTCGGAACGGCAACAGGGAAGCTTCTTCGCCTGAAAATAGACGGCGGGACCTTGTCGAAGATCAATGCGGCTCTACTCGAGCATGGCCCTCATCGGAGGCCAATGCTGAACCCCTCCCTCATGTGAGAATCGCTCCTCAAAATACACTGAATTGAACAGTGAGCAAAGTAGTTTTCCTAATTGTTCCGTCCTGCAGCATCACGCCCACTCCGTCACTTTATCTCGGTTCTTTCACGATCAGCGTCTTCTCCAAGCCAGGCTCGTCACCAATACAATTGAAAGTATAACGATCGCATACCCCGGATACCCCGGATCGGCACGTAGAACGCCGCATACAGTAATGGCTTCGGCATCTAGACCAAGCCTGTATCGGGGCGATCATGACGCTACGCGGTTGGGATTCAACCATGGGCATACAACGGAAACCGGTGGCCCGAAAACGTCGTAGTCAACTTTGGCGGAGGCAGCATCTGGTCCGAAGCCTCCCGTGTTAAGATGTGCTGAAAATATTTCTATGCTTGAGTGGCCCGGACCTACGAGCGGCCAGTTGATGCGATGCGTGGGGAGTTGGGAAAATGCTTTGAACGTGAGCATCCCTGATCTAAATAATAACCCGCGCTAACAACCACAAAGCCCAACCAACCCACGTTCGGATCATGGCTTGCGCCGCCTTGGCCATGATCATAACTGATTGCGCTAACTGCAATCGGAAGCCGGGGTTTCCATGTCGTCCCATTATGCAGCAGGTGTTCTATCCAGATCCGATCGCGAAATGTGGAGGGATAACCTAGTTTTAGCCAAGTCAAGATCTATAGCATAACTCCATGACCACCAAACGCCTGAAAGCTTCTAGAAAAGAAGGATTCTTTCCGATCCGAGGAATAACCCATCAAAATTCAATCCGGACACCACCGAGGAATGCCCCTCAAAGAGATGAGGAAAAGCATGTCACACCACGACATGATCGACTCATTGATACGTGAAAATGACGGCAACTGTCCCTAAATTTTGTTCCCATGAAAGTTCCAGTGTTCGTTACCTGTGAGTGGTGTTTTGCTTCAGTTCTTTTGCTTCTAAACTGCGTATGCACAAGTTTCTCACCTTCTGCATCATGCAATCTGGCTGAAACAAGAAGCCTTTCCCACAACGATGTACTTCTTCTCTACCCTGTTTGATTTTCAATTCTCCACGAACAGCGTTCTAGAAAATGTTCCCCAGTTGTACCCCGCAGATTACCCTGGCACGTGCGGCTAAAGGACAGATGCGACAGTGGATGGTGCAAAACCCCTGAACCCTTATCATGCATCGACTTTACCCCAGATTTGTGCCCCTCGCTTGTTGCCGAGAACATTCTTCCGAGGCCTGAATCACGTTCTCGACCAGGGTTCCGCTGTGGGTGAATTTCGATCAGGGTGCGGCTCTTCTGCGAAGGCTATGCGGCTGTGAAGCAGCTGAGAAGATGGTCGATGTCGGCTCTAATATTTTGCCAGTTCGCCTCGACCTGATCTGCTCCCAAGCTTGCGACATTTGCTTCTCATTCATTTTCATCTCTCGCTGAGCGAAAATCGAGTTGGGCTTTCGACATTTTTGAATTCCATTTTTGATGGTGCTATTTGGAAAAGCGTCGACTTTCCTCCTTCTAGAACATCATGCCTAGGTACCCTTGGCAACGTTTCAGATCAGCTCACGCCTCTTGCGTCGGTGGAGCGGAGTCAGGTGTCAACTACACTTCACATCACCTACGATGCGGGCAACTAGATGCACCCAACAATTGCCATTCGACTCGGGGGCAGCAGAAGGTGTCACGGCGAAGGACTTCGAGGTTGGTATCTTCTACTGGTTTAATGAACACAACGAGACTGACGAAGACTAGATCATGGCCGGGTACGGCACCTCCCGTAGACGAAGAGGAAGAGTCTTACTCCAACGTCTTTACTCCTCAGTCTGAGTTGCGGTATTCATCAGAAGGCTCAACATCGTACGATTCAACGTTCCACAATATTCGATCGGCCGTGCCTTCAATACCGCTACCAACGATTCGAAAGCCACCACGCTGTAGACTTCCTCAGTCTATGAAACTCGGCAGTCTCTTTCTTTACATGACCATCGCTCTTCTCTTCCTCTCATCCACGAATGCACTCCCCGCACCGGCACACCGAGCAGAGCATCTTTCCTTGCACCGACGTCAAGCTATCCCAGATCAACGAGGTCGGACAGGCAACGAGCCAGCTCCAGTCAAACCTCAACCACCACCACAACCAGCAACACCCAGTGAAACAGTTTCAGTGACAGTAGCAACCACTTCATCAACCACGTCAACAGCCACCTCATCATCTCAGCCAACCACCCTAGCCCCCAACCCAAATGGAAACTCGAACGCTCCAGACAACCTTGGCCTCGGTCCCGGCCCTCGCCCGACCCCTCTACCTGTCACATCTCCCCTCTTCCCGCTGAGCGCCGGTGCAATCGCCGGAATCGCCGGTGGCGGTGTCCTCCTACTCTGCATAATCGTCGGAATCAGCATTTGTCTCTACCGCCGCAGACGCATCGACGTCGACGAGATCCAAATCCGACGCTCTAAGCTCGGTTCTCGCCTCGCATACCGTATCTTCGGCGAGGGTGCGGGCTCTCGAGCCCAGTCACGCCGAGGAAGTCACGAAAGCCACGGCGGACGCGACAGCCCAGACAATGTCGATGAGAAGCGCGTTGAAGCCGGTTGGTTGGACAAAGGGACGATCAGCAGACCCAAGCCCGCTTACCTCGAGAATGGCCTGCTAAGCGTACCGAAGCCAGGTTTCGTGAAGGAGAGGGAAAAGAAAACGGAAGATGACACAGCACCCTGGGTGGATAAAGGCACCATCAGCGCGCCACGACCTGGGAGGCCACGGAGCGCAGAGCCTCTTGGCAGACTGAGTGGCATGGGACTAGGGATGGGATATCTGAAATAGGTAGTAATTCCTTTGTATTCGTTTGTATTTGTATCGACCAAGTATGAATTTGGCGACGTTGGCTCGGATTATTAGTTTTAGTCAAGATACCCTCGATTCCATTCAATGTATCATAGTTTCAAGAATTCTGCCGCCCAAGAAAGTCTCAGACACTCGCGTTCCTTTGGTCGCCTTAGTAGTGGCGGTGGCGAGATGCCGATCCTTCCAGGCAACACTCGACCTCATAGACTCAGGCGCAACCCGTTTCATCGCAAACAACCGCATTTCAAACACCGAAGATGCCCACCATCACTAGCGAACAGTTCATGGAGCAGTACAAGTTGCCGATCGAAGCTGCCAGCGACTTCCACATCGGTGGGGCTTCCGCGGAGTGGGCAGCTAGTCACCCGAAAGATTGGGGTCAAGAGGATGACTCGATTGTGCTGCCAAATAATGGGATGGAAAACGGCGAACTTCGGGGATATAGTAGCTTCTCTGGCACTGTGAGTTACGATTACAAGTTGCTTGCAGTTTGCTCCAAGTCGAAGATTCGGATCTACGACATTGCCACCAAGGAGCTACGTCAAACCCTCGATGGCACGGGTTTAATGCAGTTTCGACCTTTTACCCCGACATCTGATACTCAAAAACATGACGAGGGTGCAGGTGGGCAGTCGCACAGTCCAGCATACATGCTGCTTAGTAGCACATCTGTTCCCCGGCGGTCAAGGAGCATCGAAATCGAAAGACCAGAGTTGATTTTCTGGGAACTAGACAGAAACGGTCGTCTTTTGGACGAAGAAGAGCCTATCGATGTCTCTGGCTATGCTTCCAAGGCCATTGAAGGCATTGCAGGGGAGCTTGAACAGAAGCACGAGTGGTCTAGGGATTTCATTGATGGATCTACGCTCCTGGAAGAGTTCGGACAAGCGCTGGAAAAGGTAGCTGCAGAGCATCGGCGTCTTCACAACACCATCATTCCTGAATCATCGATTGGGGGTCCGGTGAGCAGACCGTTTAGTCATGATGGGAAGAGGTTGCTATACAACGTCCCAAGGGGTCATGTGACCGTTGTCTGGGATGTCGATGCTAGCACCGAGCTTTTCCGCCTATCAGGCCATAAAGATAACATCTTGTGGATGGGCTTCAGCCCTGACGATAAACACATCGCCACTGTCGCATGGGATGGCACGATGCGCATGCACAGTGCGGACGATGGCGCGCTCGAATGGATTGCCGATGCCGGTGGCCAATGCTGGGTCGGAGCATTCTCAAACGATTCCAAATACATTGCCTGGACGTGCCAGAATGGACAGGAACTATGGATTCACCAGGTCGAAGACGGAAAGAAGATCAACCAGATCCAAGTCAAGTTCACAGACTGGTGCAGACGTCTCGCTTGGAACTCCGACAACAAGCAATTGGCACTGTGCGTCGGTGGCAGTGCCATGATCTGGCGCCCGTTCGACGAAGATGAGAAATCGAAGAAATCGAACATTTCTCAGCACTACGAGTTGCCGAAGGACAAAACCTTCTATGGCTTTGCTGAGATTGATCATGTAGAGTGGGCGGATAATGATCGCAAGCTGGTCTTGTCTATCACGGATGGAACGTACCTCGTATGGGATTCTCAGACAAATACAAAGGAGATGTTCAAGAAGACGACAGGTATACATGTAGCGTGGACAAGTAGTGGATTCTTTTATATCCCTGGTGATAATGGTGGAACGTACATTACTCTCAATGGCGACGGAAATGTCCGGTTCTGGAAACCCTCCGGTCCTACCGAACGAGCTTTGCGGAATCAGGAGGAGGGATCAGGGGTGCAGCATACTCACATTGAAGAAGAAAGGGTGACTAGTGCGCAAGCTGTAATGAAGGAGGGCAACAGTGCGGGCTCAAGAGATGCCTGGGCAGAAAAGGGAGCAGAGCTGTGGACGGCAGAGTAAGTGGAATACACGATACAAACAAGAAGAGCGACGGGCATATTTGAAAATGTCTGTCTTGACTCCTAAAATCTAAAGCTTGCCCTTGGCCTCACCATGCCCAGTAAGCACAAAATACCATTTAATGCCACACATGTTAACCCACCCATCCCCACACACGCCCTCTTTTCTCGCTCTCTCCAATATTCCATCAATCTTCTCCCTCCCATTCACCCCAATCGTAACACTCACCAACCCCTCCTGCTCCCCCTCCCTCCCCCCCACAAACCCCATCCTCGCATTCGTAAACGCCAAAAGATCTCTACTCCGACTGACACCGAACACCTCCTCCCATTGCCGCGACGCAGCTTCATGATCAGCGTCTCCTGGCGCAAGACGCAAGACACAGCCCTCGAGCGAGAGATGTGCGGAACGCCGCATGCCGGGGTAATACACCTTGTGGTCCGAGCCCGCAGCGTGCCACGGCGAGAAGCGGGATTTCAGAGGCGTCGGGTTGTTGGGGTGCGGGGCGTGCGAGTCAAGCTCTGGCATCATGCCACCTAAACTTGATCAGGATGCCGCGATGGGTCGGTGAGAGGGGTGGGTATGCGTACCCTTGATTCCTTTTGGGTGGTATTGCGCGCACACGACGTCGCCGTGCTCATGGCCCCAGATCACTTTGGCGAGGTTGTGCGTTTCGATGTACGATCTGCGTTTCTGGGCGTCGGAGGTCTGCATTATGATCATGTAGCCGCCATCGCCTCGCTTTTGGAGTAGGCGTCCTGCGGTGGTGTTTTCTTGGATGGGCGAGACGACCTGGGGAGGTTAGGGAGGGGTGAGGGTTGGGAAAAGGGGAAACTACGAACTTCGATTATTTCGCCGCCGATGGCGACTGCTGGAGGGTTAGTGGATGCGGGAGCAATACGGAGGGTGGCGGACTGAGGAAGTTCTTTAGGCCCCATTGCGCGACGGTGGCATCTTCGAATATGACTTCGGTGCCGATGACGTGTGTCTGTGAGTCTGATCAGTTATGTAGATGGTTTGTGCAGTCTGGGAACTCTTACCAGTAGATGTCTTGCTCGTTCGAGGTCCTTGACCACTAGAGCAATCTGTCGCAACCGTGTCGGAGCCACGTCGCCCGCGCCTTTCGGCCCAGCGTTCTTCGCGCTGGACATTTCAAAGCTCTCAGTAGACTTACAAAAGCCACAACGATCGAGCCGCGAAAGGTTTGTGCCTTTTCAATTGGGCTTACTCGAGTATATCAGTTCAGCGGATCCCGAGGTTGGAGAAGAGCTTCCCCGCATGCAGCGAGCCACTCTAGGAACTCGCATTCTTGCAAAGCTGTGCGAGTACGCGTGATGGTTCAATGATTTGGAGTCCCCAATTGATATCACACGTCTACTGGGGTGTATTCTTTAGGCGTGTGTATGACAAGATTGCTGAAGTTAATAGGGACTTGACGAACCTCGGCATGACGTCTGAGAGCGCCACATCTGATCTCATCGCCCAGCCTTCTCGCTTCTCTACCATCTATCAATTCTCGTGTACACAGTCTAACCTCCTGGTTCTGTTTGAGCCCTGTAGGATGTTCGGCGTTCGGCGTTCGGCGCATGTTTTTCTTACCTACATTTCATATTTAGCTGGCCAGTCTCGTTAAACAAATACCCATGTGGGCTAGTATTGTAGGCCATTTGTGGCTCACATGCAGCAGCAATGCAGTAGCCCTAGACTTTCGTACTTTTAAGCTCAAAGGGGAAAGTGTTCAGACGTTACTAATCAAGACTGGTCCTCGAGCACAGCATTAGGGAAGTTGCCAGATCACTGATAAGTTTTAGTTTGCTAGCTGAAAGGCTGAGAGGCCAGATGTACGTAGAGCTTAGGTCACTGATAGATACGTGCAGCAAACTGGATAGACAATTACTTCCTGTTTCACTTCCAGAGAGCTACATACCAAGCTCATAGTTTCGAGACCCAGGCAGAGTCACAAAATGTCCGCAGCTTCATCACCACAAGAGCGACCTACCCAAATCATAGCCTTCCTCAAACGTAACCCGTCTCTAACACGCGACGAGTTCTACGAGCATTGGGAGAAGAAGCATGCCGTGCTTGTCGCCCCATTCTTCCAAAAGCAGGGCGTTATCGGGTACCAGCAGGTATGCTCTATACAGCTTTGTTGTCTCCTATGCCCCCACGTATTGTATGCCTTGCCTACTAACAGCCTCAGATTCGTACCGCCGGCGTCATCCATTCCAACCACCCTGGCAGCGATCCTACCCAGCTCATCGAGTTCGACGGTGTGGCACTAAGTCTCGTGCATGACTTGAAGCTAATGGAGGCCCGTGGGAGCGATCCGTACTATAGGGATGTGGTCAAGCCGGATGAGGAGAGGTTTCTAGATAAGGAGGCGCCTGGGGAGGGGGTCGTTGCTGTTTTCGCGGGAGGGCAAGCTCCTATCATCGAAGGTGGGAAGGTCGTGGGTGTCTAAGAGCAAGTGTGCAACCTAGAGGGTCAACATTGAGTGTTCTACAAGGGGTATTGTCAGCGTCTGCTGGGTGAAGGCTTCAGCGGAGGTTCGTTGCTGGGTCGCGACACTAGCTGTGATATTATTAAGATTCTCGGTTGATACTACATTACTGCGTTAGTATGGACGGCTGCTGCTCGCATCTCCATCTTGTTTGAGATGAAGGTTGGAGATCCGCCAGCCATTGTCATGCCAGCGAGCCGCCTCGGCTGCTACCGGTGGCTGACTCAGCTAGGTACTCAAGACGCCATCATATCCACCCCATCCTCAACACTAACTACATGTCCAACCTCGTTCACGTTCATAGCGAAACAACCGACTCGTGTAGGTCTTCTCTCCACGCGCCCTCGGCATTTCGCAACGTCCGTGACCAGCAATCAGTCGGTGACCCCGTCATGAGGTCCGTTGGGCCTTCCGACTTGGGAGATTTGCATGAAACGTAGCCCATCCAATCACGGTCTTCCACCGATTGACCTGCCCAAATGGCTTCAACAAGGTTGGGGCCAGCTCCTGAGAGTGGCAAAGCTTAACAAGGCATCCTTTGCTGTTTTTTCTCCTGGAGTCCTTCAATGAACAGGTACTGAGCGACGACAAGATGGGACCGCATCTCGGCTTCCTGCTCCTTGCGAGCATCTGCTCTCTTGCCTTTGCGCTACCTTCGCAGCCTGTTACTTCAAGAGCGGGTTCTGGATGTGGAAAGACTCAACTCTTCCCGGGTGTCACCCAGTACAAGTTCAACTTGAAAAGTAGTGGCAAAGACCGAAGCTACTCGTGGCACCTACCGTCAGACTGTGAGCTTGATACGGACCGCCCATTAACACAATACTCAACGCTCGCAGATGACAAGAACAAACAATACCCGGTCGTTTTGGGCTTTCATGGATCAAGCACCACTGGGGTTTTGTTCGAGCTGGACACCAAGCTTTCCGAATCACGCTTCAGCGGGGACAAGATAATGGTCTATCCGAACGGCCTCGACGGATCTTGGGCTGGCCCGTCATATCACACGAGCTCGACGATCGACCAAGATCTTCAATTCGTGTCAGATGTCGTCGCTGACCTGAAGAGCAATTTCTGCGTGGATGAGAAGCGAGTCTACGCTACAGGGTATGCTCTTCAACCTACGATTTTTGACGACGCGTGAGCATATAATAACGTCCTGCGATAGAATTTCTAACGGTGGCGGTTTCGTCAGTACAATTGCATGTAGTTCTACAAGCAATTTGTTCGCTGCGATGGCGTCGGGCTCCGGTTCGTTTTACACAGATGCCAGCGGCTGCTCTCCAGCCTCAACTCCCGTACCTTTCCTCGAGATCCACGGCGGAGCTGACAAGACTGTTTTCTATGAAGGCGGTAAGGGCGAAGGAGGTCCCTTGCCTTCAATTCCATTTTGGTGAGTGGTAAGCTTATACGACTACTCTTTGTCTCACAGATCTCGCAGGCTTGATGCATGGGCACAGAGAAATGAATGCACCGACAAGATCGAAGAGACAGTGGCCAATGGAGACGTTCATCACCTCTCATGGACCTGCAGTGGAGTGGAAGGACTTCTCCAACACTACAAAGTTGACGACATGGGACATTGCTGGGCCGATACTGAAATCAACCTCACCCAGATTTCAGTCCCCCAAGGACCCGCTCCGATCCAGGCCAGTTCTATCATGATGCAATTTTTCGACAAGTTCTCGAAACCGTGAGGTACACGGCCAGGGTAATATCCAGGTTCGCTAGGTTAAATGAACTGATACCCCGCGCCTGTCTAGACTCCTTGGAAGTTAGGGCCATGCAATTGTCAATCAATTCCTCTTGACGTCGCCATGTCCAAGTCATGGTATTCTTGACCTACTCTATAAGTGGAAGGTATCCCTCGTGTCTCTTCGTAGTGAATCTCTTTGAATTCGCTTGTCCCTTGATCTCTCAGCAGCTGCCTGCGAAATCGAATGCGCTCAAGCGTGGAACATGTTTCGGTCTGCCATTTCATCGAAAGCAATGTCTCGAATAAGATATATGCGTTTTGGTGTAGCATTGGCTGCATTTGCTGCAACTCTTCCTTATCAGGTGAACAGTAGCGGGCCTGTATCGACTGTAGCCATTACGGTGGACGCTGAGCGACAGTATCAAACCATCGATGGCTTCGGCATTTCAGAGGCTTTCCAGCGGGCCAACGCTGTGAAAACTGGACTATCCGTCGAAGAGAGAGGAAAGGCATTAGACTTGCTGTTCAGCGATGAGAATGGAGCTGGCCTGACGATCCTGCGCAATGGTATTGGAAGCTCGGCATCGTACAGTCGGGATTGGATGAAATCTATCGCTCCTACCAGCCCTCCAAGTTCGAACTCTACGCTAAAGTATGAATGGGATGGGGATGATGCGGGTCAGGTGTGGATGACGAAAGAAGCCATGAAGAGAGGGCTAAAGACGGTCTACGCAAACGCCTGGTCAGCTCCAGCCTACATGAAGACCAACAACCAAGACTCGAATGGCGGAAGAATATGCGGTGTTCCAGGCGCGAATTGCTCAACCGGCGACTGGCGACAACCCTTTGCGAATTACCTCGTCCAGCTCGTGCGCTTCTACAAGGAAAAAGAAGGGATCGACATCACGCACCTAGGCTGGCTCAACGAACCCGATCTCAACCAGACGTACGCGAGCATGCTCTCAGACGGCTTCCAGGCTGCGGACTTTCTCAAAATACTACATCCCACACTCACAAGAGAAGGCTTCGGACACGTGAAGATTGTCTGCTGTGAAGCAACCGGCTGGCAAGACGGCGAAGACTTGCTGTATGAACTCCAAACCTCCCCCGGCGCGGAAGAAATGCTGTCGGTGTATTCCTCGCACGGCTACTCTGTAAATCCTGCCCTGCCCTTGCGCACTTCCCGCAAGGTCTGGCAAACAGAGTGGGCTGATCTCAACGGGAAATGGAACCCGGCGTGGGACAACCTTGGCAAGGAAGGAGAAGGTATCACTTGGGCGAACAAAATTCATTCGGCGCTTACCTTGTCCAACATCTCGGGCTTCTTGTACTGGATTGGTGCAGCGAGGACGCCAAACAACGATGCGCTGGTGCAGGTTATGAACGGGACTGTGACGCCGTCAGGGAGGCTCTGGGCTTTTGCGGGCTTCTCTAGATTCGTAAAGCCCGGAGCGACGAGGGTGGATGCGAGGAGCAGTGTCGGGTGGGTCAAAGTGAGTGCGTTCGTGAACGCGGACGGTGCGTTGGTTGTGGTGGTCATCAATAATGGGCCAGATGATTTGGAGGCTGAGATCGACGTGAAGCGGTACACGAGTAAGAAAGATATCGTGACACCGTTCATCACAGACAACGCAAATCAGGGCACGAAAGGGGAAGAGTTGAGGACTTCAGGAGATGATGGAAATCTGAAAGTTGTTGCTTCAGTCAAGAGGAGGAGTATGACGAGCTTTGTGCTTTGACCCTGAACGCTATTAAATGATTCTAGCCTTGGCCGATGTGTTGAAAGCTTGTTGAGTGAGGTACACATCGTTATGTAGTATTTCTAGCGAAGATTAAATACATGTCTAAACAGCTTGTTCTCTTTATCTGTTAGATTCATGAGTTTGATAGTACTCGTTCCCTTCTGATTAATATTGTTCTTTCAGTGGGCATCTTGTTTCTCTTTCCGTTATCTCATCTATTGAGCGCATAAAAATACGCCAATATCCTAATCGATACAGTCCTCATTACGATGAGAGAGATATTCGCATGATGATAAAAGAGCGGTCTCTCTGACTCAAACATAGGCGAAGTCTTCACTGGAAAGCTTTACTGCATGTTCAACTTCCTTTGAACATTATTTTGGGAGCATTTTCTTGGTTAGAATATACAAATCCATACACTTCAAGTTCGCTTACTAGCAGTAGATTGTCAAAAACAGTGTGTCATTGTCAGAGTCTCGAATCCCGCATTGAGACTTCACTTCACACGGAAAAGAGAAAGCGACATTTGGAGCAGAGTGTTTTGTATTGATCAGAGTAGTTCTCTGTTAAAGCGCCGTAGCGCCTCCATCAGATATCTTGTCCGTTCCCGACGCAGGTTCCTTTTCAAATGTGCTTAATTCACCCCACGACTGCAGCCATTACCAGACTTAATCATTATACTCAAACAGGTGCAGATAAACCCGGTGGTCTCGAATGCCCTGGCAAAGGCTGGTAGTGGTGCGGCAGTTGATGACGAGAGAATATCCATCACAGTGATCTCCTGCCATGTAACAGCGCGGGAAGTCTTCACGAAGAACTGAGAATTCGTCTGCGCTGTCCTCGAAGGAACCGTTGGTGCCGGCACCTTCGAGTCCAAGAACCGGAAGACTACCGAGGGCGACAAGAGTACCGGCCATGTCCTTTACCACCCAACTCGGAACTGTCAGCTCTAGCTCAATGCACGGATGAGATATGAAAGTACCTATCGCCGTACCATCCTTCAGGCGCGGCAGCACAGTCGCTGGCAAGCTGAAAGGGCCAGGGAGCGTCGGGGACAACCGAGTTTGCAGCAGGCACGTAGTAAAGCTTCTTGCCGGTATCCTTCTGAATAACTTTGTAGTGGTTGTTGCCGACGGCGACGAGGTTGAAGGCGAATGGAGGATTCGACATTGCCGCGGGTTTGGCAAGCCAGATACCGACATTGTCCTCTTGTCCGTTCTGCCTGAGAACAGCATTGTCTGTAAGCACTTTGTTGCTCTCATTGAAACTACTTCGTGTAAGACCAGATCAACAGCGCGGCGGGGCAGTATCACTCACTTCAAGCAGTCAATTTGGTAGAATTGGCCGTCCACTGGGTTCCATGGCTTGGCCGCGAACACTGCCGCAGCAAGCAAAGGAGCAATCTTGAAGAATCGCATCGTGGCAGTGGATACGCTGTTATATTATTGAGCTTCAATGAAGTTGGAAAGCGGTCGGCGTTGGGTGGAGGAGCGTGTGAGAAAATGGTGAGTCGCGTTGTCAGGCTTGGGGCAGGCGGCGACGCGGCGTAGCTCGACGCGTTCAGACGAGAAAAGTGCGCGCTCCCGGCTCAATGACCCTGTTGAGAGCTCTCGCAGACCTTTTCCGTGAATAAGTCAGCTTTAGCCCTCCTCCATCCTTTTCGCCGTTTGTGTCTGTTTTTGAGGTGCTAAGACACTGGCTAACAACACATAGGTTCTCCATTTGAGCTATTTTACAAATACAGCCCGTCAAACAGCCTTCGAATCTGTCATTTGGTTTGTACCTACTTCATAAACAGTCTGGTGTGACTGAAAGGGCTCTTAGGGACGGATATCGTCCTACTGGTATGATAAGAGCTGCGTCCTCCTCATTCGGCCGATCCACAAGCACGAATACTATAAAACTGCGATAAACTCTAGGCATTTGGTGTCGCTACTTTGCATTGTTTACTTTCACCGTGACTTCCGTCAAAGCTCTCGTCACGTGACAGTGAGCGTCCAACGTGAATGCACAATCACGGCCTCTAAGCGATTCAAAAGCCGAGCCAAAAACTTCCCGATGAAATGTTTTCTCGGCAGGGAACCATCACCACAACATGGCTTCCCCAACTCCGCTTTCCGCCTGCGCTTCTGTGTCCAAGTACCTCAAGGACTCCAACTACTCACAGTCCGACGTCCTCGCGGCCGCCACTTTGTTCTCGAAGCCACCGGACGCTCCATCAGCTCTCACTGATGCTGTCATCGTAGGATTGGATGTGGAATGGTGGGAATGGGACAAAGACGACCTCACTGAGCTGGGTGTGTCAATTCTTGACACTCGTTTAATCCCCTGGACCGCAACGATCATACAAGCTCTCAGCTCCGTGTACACCTACCACTTCCGCATCAAAGAGAACGCACATCTGGTCAACACTGATCTCTGCCCTGGTAGCCCCGACAATTTTCAATTTGGCATTACCAAATTCATCAACAAAGAGCAGGCCCGTGACATGCTTCTAAAAGCTTTCACTTGGCCTCTTCGGGAAGATACTTCGGAACTTCGACCAGTCATATTCGTTGGCCACGCGGTTGACAATGATATTGCCATGCTTCAGCAGCACTTCGGAATCGACATCTCTGCCCTTGGCTGCATTGTCGCCACTGTCGACACCCAGCAGATGGCCATCGAAGCTGGAATCCGGGCAAAGAAGCAAGGTGTGATTGGTCTTCGCGACCTAATCGGCTGGTTCAAAGTCGATGTCGACCCAGGAGAGCTGCACACAGCTGGTAACGACGTTGCATATACCATGATCGCCGCATTCCTTTGCGCACACAAGGCCACGAAGATCATCTATCCTCATCAGTCGGTGATCAAATTTATTTTGAACCGGCTCAAATATCGCGATCATCGCCTAGTGGATTCCCGGTTTGGCACCGAAGTCTTTTGCACACTCTGTGACTCGGAAGAGCATATGGAACAGGACTGCAAAGAATTTGTGCTCTGCGAGAAATGTGGGTTGTACCCAAGACGCGTGGACCAAGCTATGGAACACAAGACCGAGAAATGCGTTGCTGGACTCAAGGACCTTCATTCTCAATCTGCTTCTCCGATGAAGTATCCCATCCCTTGCCAGGATTGTATCATGAGCATATCCCCAGATCGCTTCTCCAAGGCCTACTCACATCTTACTGAAGACTGCTGGTTCCGACAGGCCAACAAGACCTTTGTGCGCTAATAATGTGCGGCCTCGACAGCTTGAATGCACCTGAATGAGCTTGGAGAAGACTTGTGATTGGCGATAACGAGAGATCTGGTATGGACTCGACATGATTCCAACATGTGGCGGTCGAGAAGGAACCACCGCGAGGGAACATCGTGTTACCTCACACAAAATTTCAAAACCCAAAATTCAACTGAACTGTGCCTCCTTTCACGTGCGTGATGAGAGAATATATATATGCTACGCTAAGTCCTGTATTGCTAGTCTCCCTGGACCTTCCACCTCCTTCGGCCTATAGAAGAGCACAAGCCCAGAGAATGCCCCAAACATAATCGAGTTGATCAAAGCGACGACTAGCGCCACAACAACAGCAGTTGCAACCACCACACTCAAAACCACCAACACTGCCACAATATAAAAGAACTCCTCCCTCACCAGCCCGAACACAACAACGCCCGGCACAACCATCAAATGCCACCTCTCTCTACAAGTCCTCAACGACTTAGCCACAATACGAACACATATCGTAAACCACATCGTAAACCCCATCGCACACACCACCGACCAAAACACATCCCACCCCGTTATCCTCCTGTAAGCAGGAGTGGAGGGTTGTACAAGGTGTATTGAGTATGTTACAAGTGTGGTGTAGTTGTGATGATATATATGCAGGAGAGACGGCTGCGAGCAGCCTTATGTACATGATGGTAGGTCACATGTATACGCGTGACCTGGGCTTACACACCTCCCTCAGTTTTGAACGCAGTTTGAAGCTGATGTGATCATAAGCCACCCTCTATCGTAAGGTAGAGCTGCTGAAAGCCCAGTTTATGTACGCGGTGGGTTGCCGCTTGGTTGGAGCAGTGCTAGGTGGGGATCTTCTGCCGTCGCGTTGTTGTTGTGCCTCGCTCTGTACTACGGGCGTCCCCAGTAGTCGGACGTCTCCTAGAGCCAGTGTTGAGGTCTTAATTGCTTCGCGTTCTGTGTGGAGGTCGGTGGTAGCTTTGTATGGTGAGCAGAAGCTCTGACAAGATGTTGCTGCTAGCCTCGATAAAACTCTCCAAAACCTTGTAGGATAAAAGAAGAGAAAGAGTGTCTAGCGTGTACAAGATACAAAGTATGTGAGATTGATGTTCTGCTCTTGTGCCTCCTGGCGTAGCCAGTGATGATGTATATCAACGTGACGAAGTGATGTTTTGAGGCGTGGAGTGGTTGCAGTGATCAGACGGATCGTCTGCTGATTGTCGCAGTAGAGTAACTGCTCATTGTCTGGATCAAACTCGATGTCTTTGAAGAGTCTCCACCACCAGATGAGTTCTGTGGCGGCAGAGGAAGCTGTGACGAGCTCGGCTTCGGTGGTTGATTTGGTGACGCATCGTTGCAGTGCAGCTTTCCAGTCAATAGGGCCGCCAAAGAGGAAGAATATGTAGCCTTGTGAGCTCTTCCGTATGGCCTTGTGGTCAGCATACGAAGCATCAGTTGCGCCAAAGAAGTCAGGCTCCTCATGATCGACAATATAAGCTGCATCGGTAGATATTGAAGCGTTGTAGTAGAGTGCTCGATCCTTGGTTGCATATAGATATTCTAGTGCTTGGTATGCAGCGTCAATATGACGCTGAGTGGGGTTGATTAGGAATTCTGCCAGCTTTGAGTGAGGTTTGGCTATGTCTGGTCGGGTGGCAGTAGTAGCAAAGCCAAGTGAGCCAACTAGCTGAGTGTATTGAGCGATATTGTTGTCGTTCTTTGGCTCGTTAGATGGTAGTAGTTCCTCAAGTGGAAGTGGTGTCGCTGGTGCACGGCTGAATGGCCTTGGTGGTGGGAATTTGGCAGCAAGCTTGTCTATATACGCAGATTGGCAGAGCCATATTGATCCAGCTGTTCTGTCGCGGCGCACCTGTATGCCACAGAAGGTTGATAGCTCTCAGACTCCAAGTGCTCGAATCTCGTATCGGCGCAGTAGCTTGCGCTCAAACTCGTCGAGTGCTGCCATGTGAGCGGGTCGAGCTAGTAATGCTATGTCATCAACATGGAAGAATGCTAGAAGCTTGTCACTCTTCCATAGGCATGGCACACCTTTTACTTCTTGAAGTCCGAGCTCAGCAAGTGTTTTGGTGAGCTCTTTGTACCAGAGCAGTGGCGAGGTCTTGAGGCCATAGAGCGCGCGATGCAGCTCCCACAGGTGGTCAGAATTAGAGAATCCTTCTGGCGGGTAGCAGTATACTGGTGTAGGAAGTGGAGCGTTGGTGAAGGCATTAACAGCATCATAGTGTCGAATCTCCATGTTGAAGTGGGCAGCAATTGCCATTAGAGCTCGGAATACGCGTGTAGCAAGCGTAGCGGCGTATGTATCTTCAGCTGTTGTCTATAGGTTGCCGCGTACGCAGATTCTTGTCTTATACTTTGCTAAGTAACCTTCGTTGTCGAGCTTTTGCTTGTAAACCCATTTTACAGGCAGTACCTCATTGTCTTGAGCATTGAAATCTTTCCAGGTGATCAAGCGATAGGTGTCCTTGCGCTTAACATCTGACATTTCGCATTGCATAGCTGCAATGTACCCTTGCTTGTGTGGTGATGGCACTTCATCACATCCTGATACCAGCGAGGTTCAGGAGGTAAATTAGAGTGGTAGAATTGTGTCTTAGGCGCTGTGGTTGATGCTGCCACGAACGTTGACCAGTATTCAGTGGCAAGACAGAAGATCTCATGGATAACCTTATGCATAGTACACTGGAAGAAATATCAGCCTGGGTTCGGTCTGTGGAGCTCCCACCCACCATTCAATCACAACCAGACACTGAATCTTTCCACGAGGATGATACCATTCAAGAGAAACAAACACCTCACGAGGACAATGCAGATGGGTACAGGCAAGGAAGGAAGATAGATTACACCTATCCAACACCTCCATCTACGCCTCCCCCAGTCACTCTCCTTACACAACTCATGGCAGGAGAAGGAGAGAAAGATCACCAACTCTCCTCTGGACAATCGAAAACATGCCCATGGGCTGCTTCATTCATGGCTGGAACTATGGCCGGGAGCAGAGGGAATCTCAATGGCAGGGTACTGGACAAGGCCCACCTGAGAACTCAGAAGACTGCTGGTGAAAGGACAGAAACTCCATCGAAGCCAGCTCCCAGAACTGCCAACCTGCAGAAGCAAGTTGGAAGACCATCCTCTCTATGAGCAATTCAAGGAAGCCGAGAGGACACACCTGAGTAGTCACAAAGACATGAACTCATGGTCTGAGATACCTGTAAAGCCAATTAAACAAGCTGGCAAGCAGATACTTGACTGCATGTGGGTATACACCTACAAATTCGACAAACATCACAGACTCCAGAAGTGCAAGGCTCGACTGGTTGTCAGAGGAGACCAACAAAGGAACATTACCTCACAAGACACCTATGCTGCCACACTTGCTGGACGATCATTTCGTATGCTCATGGCCATTGCTGCCCGTTCCAACCTTGAACTGATACAATACGACGTTGCCAATGCTTTTGTACATGCCAAAATTGACCGAGACATCTACATGAGGATGCCCAGAGGATATAATAAGCCTGGGACAATCTTGAAGCTGAACAAATCTCTCTATGGATTACGAATCTCACCACTCCTATATCAAAGGGAGTTCACCTCATCACTGAAAGAGATGGGTTTCAGTACAGTCCCGCATGAACCATGCTGTCTCATCAAAGATGGAGTGATTGTCTTCTTCTACGTTGATGACTTGATCATAGCCTACCATAAAGATATGAAGGGACAAGTGGATACAGCAGTGAAGGACATACGCAAGAAGTTCACACTGACTGGAGGCAAGGACCTACAATGGTTCCTCGGAGTTGAGATCATCAGAGACCGACAAGAGAAGAAACTCTGGCTCTCTCAAGCCTCATACATTGACAAGATATCAAGATTGATTCAGAAGAAGGACATTAGACATGATACACCAATGGGAGGAGTGGAGCTTTTGCCCAGGACCGGACTGGCCAGCCCAGCAGACATCAACATCTATCAAAGAAAGATTGGCTCTCTGCTATATGCTGCAGTCACCACCCGGCCAGACATTGCCTTCTCCACTTCCCGGCTATCTCGATTCCTCACCAATCCAGGCAGTGAACATCAACACGCTGCAGACCGAGTCCTACTCTATCTACAGGACACAAGATCATTAGCCCTCAGCTTTGGAGGCTCAGACATCATGGAGGCAGCAAGTGACGCCTCTTTTGCCGACAATACATTGGACCGCAAGAGCTCACAAGGATATGTGATCAAGCTCTTTGACGGATTGATTGCCTGGAAGGCAAACAAACAAGATACAGTCACAACTTCAACAACCGAAGCCGAACTCCTCTCGCTCTCACAGGTAGCAAAGGAAGCTCTGTTCACATCAAGACTGTTGAAAGAACTGAAAGTCGAACTGGAAGACTCAAGAATCATCATTGGATGTGACAATCTCCAAACAATTCGACTGGTCACTGAAGAGATATCACAGCTTCAAACCAAATTACGACATGTGGACATCCACAATCACTGGCTCCGACAGGAAGTATCAAAAGGCCTGATTGATGTGAGCTATGTGGCATCGGAAGAAATGATTGCAGATGGACTGACAAAGCCACTGCCTTGGAACAAATGGAACAAGTTCCTGGACAAACTCGGACTTGTTGATATGAAAGAACGCCTTGGAGACAGACAGGCGGACATGCTTGAGCTTCAGGAGCACATGGAATTACTGGAAACAGACTCCGGGATTCCTGGTTGAGGCAGCTTGAGGATATCCTAAGCTGAGGGGGTGTGTCAGATTGAGGGTCACCCGGATCATGGTATCATAAATGAACTAATCCCGGGAAATAGTTATCCCGCCTCGGGCTCAAACAGGAGCCTCTCAGCCATAATCAATGAACACGGCTCAACTACACTTGAGCAGAACAGACCCATCATCATTCCATCTATTCTCGCATATTGAGCATCGAATCTGACAACAACGCAAACCCATCGGCTCTTCACCTCAAGCTCGCCCATCAGGTACTCCGATTCATCAAGAAGACATACGACCATGAGGTGCTCGTTGGTCCCACGCCTAAGCCAAAACGCGCACGCGCGATCCAAACCGATATGTACGCCGACGCGTCGTACGGATCAGATCCAGACACTGGCAAGTCGTTCGGTGGTTATATTTGCAAACTGAACGGAGCTACGGTTGCTTGGTCTTCGAAGCGTCAACCCTGCGTTGCCAGGAGTACTTGCAAAGCCGAATACATGGCTGCCTCTCACGCTGCTAGCCACCTCGTTTGGATGCGTCAAGCGCTTCAAGACATCCTGTCAGTTGTCGATCAACCAGTTGGTCGTACAGATATACTGCACGTCGACAACGAACCAGCGATCAGCCTCATCAAGGATCAACGAGTCAGCCACCGGACGAAGCATATTGCAATACATTTCCATTTCGTGCGAGAACGTTATCTGGCCGGTGAATACGAAGTTCGACACATCGCATCAGCAGACAACCTTGCGGACATCTGTACAAAAGCTCTCCCTTTGCCTACGTTCGAAGGACTCAGCCGCCGAATCTGCGCGACTTGAAAAGTACTTTTGGCCACCCATTTCGCCACTACCGATCCCTACCGAATGACCCTTTACCTAGGCATCGGTTAAGGGGACTATAATGGATGGATATCGTTCGATTGGCATGGATACTACGGTGCATCGCTTGAGGGGACTGTTGTTGGTAACCGATCGTACCTACCTGATCGGGCGGTTACCTGTAACACCTTACAGGTTGACCGATCGATCAGGAACCAGCCGGTGGATCAACCGTACGGAAGGTACGGTTGTATATATAGCTTCCCTCCGGTAGTTTCAATAAAATAACCGACATACTCAACTTCCTCTTTCCAACAGGCTCATCGGGATCCTCCGTATCCGTAGAACCTCTTCATCTATCAAGATCGCTTTGCACCCCTTGCTTTTAGCATCTTCACCACCGCCTCGTGGCCTCCCCATGAAGCCGTCCGGAGTGCGTTGCCGTAATGTCCACCCTGCGCGTTGACGTCGGCGCCCTTGTCGAGCGGCAGCTTCACCACCGCCTCGTGGCCTCTGTATGAAGCCGCCTGGAGTGCGTTGCCG
>ML996243.1:0-59735 GCA_010093805.1 Polyplosphaeria fusca
GAGATGCGACGCGTTGAAGTTGTGTTGTTGTCTGGTGTTTGTGGTGGGGTGGCTCGTTACGCGAACTGGCTCGGCACGCGCACGGGCACGGTATAGGACGTTAGTTAGCGCATGCCGGTCGATGAACCCGAGCGGTTTCTCCCAGCCTCGCGACACAAAGCTGAGGCTTAGCCTCAGCACAGCCTCCAGATCACCACCCAACAACCAATAACCAAACCACTGCGAATAGTGTGCAGCACGAAGTCAACCTTATTTGAGGTGGCAGACGCTCTACAAATAGTCCTGCTGCTTTTGGCCTTCAAGTATCGCGTGTCCCCACCGACAGCCTCGAATAGACATCACTTTTCGATTCCCATCACTCCTTCCCATACTTATGGCGAGAAAGCAACGCAAGCAACAGGGGCAGGCCACCCAAAAACCTCGTTATGCATGGACTTGGGAGGTTCTTTCTACGCTTGGCAGTGTCGCTTCTCTAATAGCAATGATCATCGTGCTCGCTGTGTACAATGGAAGAGAAATATTCTCTTGGCATGGAGTCACGCTGAACGCAGTGGTATCGGTCTTGTCTACTGCGAGCAAGGCGCTGCTGCTTTTCGCTCTGAGTGAAGCAGTTGGCCAATGGAAATGGGTTGCATTCTCTCGGCGACCCCGACCATTGATGGACCTAGAACGGGTTGATGCTGCAAGTCGAGGAGCGCTTGGCAGTGTAGAGTGGCTCTGGGTGTCTCGTTGGAAACATATGTATGATGCCCGCGCAATTTTGGCGCATTGATCACGCGCTGATATTCTCAGATCTGTTCTTCATATCGGTGCCATCGTTACCCTCCTGGCTATTGCGCTCGACCCCTTTTCTCAACAACTCGTGCAATACGAGCAAAGACTAAAAAGTGTAGCTAATAGCGCAAGTGCTAATGTACGGGCGCAACGGTTCTCAAAGGCCACCACTCTTGTTGGGACAGGCGAGCCTCTCACAATGACTGCTACTGCAGATTACACCATCCAAGCAGGAATACTTAATGCTCTGATTCAACCCTACGATGACCTGGTGCAGCAAACAGTCGTCACATGTCCAACCGGCAACTGCACTTGGGAGCCGTTCAAGTCTGTCGCAATCTGCAGCAGGTGCAACGATGTCGGTGATAAGGTGACCAAGCACGCCGAGTTAGGCTACCAGTACAACGACCTGCGCAAGCGCCTACTGACCAGTTGGGTTCCGGAGAATGCTACAACTCTTCAACTCCCAAACGGATTATACATCAACAACGCAGATGGCGCACCCTACCATAGACCTGCAGATGACCTTTACAACCCAGGCGATAAAATCCAGACGGTCCTCATGACGACCTTTGGTACTGGCAACGTGTCCAGGACAAATACCTTCAAAAACAGCGACACCCTACTCTGGGCAATGAGCTTTCTTAAGATGGAAGCTGCGACTAACGATACCTCTCGTTTGCAGGGATGGCCAAATGTTTCGGTGTCAGCGGTCGAGTGTGGTTTGACATTCTGTGTGAACCAGTACTCGTCCGCAGTGCGACGTGGAGTCCTCTACGAGACTGAAGCACCCGCGCCCAATACCAATCGTCATGCAGATTCCTGGCAGCTTATCGACTACCTCGAGCCAAATGTACACAACATCCATTTCGACAAATACAACGAGAATAGTCTGGAATTCAACTCCTCGACTTCATCATGGCCAAGGACAGACTTGATGCTTGGAGATGGTTTCAATATATCGTGGGAGGCGGTCAACAGCTTAAGCAGCCAGTTCCAGTCGCAATTCCTAACCCCAACGCCAATTAATATGACCGAACACGGCAACTACACCGGCAACCTCGATTACGTCCCCGTCAATGGGTTCTACAAGAATGAGGTCAACAGCGACGACCCCAACGCCATGGCAATCTCACCTCCCGTCCTTCAGATCTTGTATAACAGCTCCGATCTCAACAACACTTTCCGTCGCATTGGTCGAGGCATGAGCAATGCGATTCGTGCTGGTGGTGATGGTGCGACGAAACCAGTCGGCATTAGCTATGTCATGGCGACGTATTACCGCATCGAGTGGCCTTGGATAGCACTGCATATTCTTGTCACCATGGGAGCGGTGGTCTTCATTGTCATGATGATGATGCAGAGTGCAAAAGCAGGTGTGCCGGTTTGGAAGTCGAGTTCGCTTGCGGCGCTGTCGAAGACGCCGGAGATTGGAAATGTCCTGGTGGGTGTAGCGACGGTGGAGGAGATGGAAGTGAGAGCGGAGAAGCACTTGGTGCAGCTTTTCGCCACTATACCATCAGTAGTAGCTGGGAGGACGAATGGAACCGCGGGACCATAAGCCTGCACTGCGATTGAACAAGCATGGTTTTGGCTTTGGTCCTTTAGTAGGCGACTACATGATCGGAGACTACAACCCCAGCCACGCCATACCTCAATCCTCGCCCATTCAAACATCGTCAAACCGTTGTAACTCCGTGCCTCTAGCACGGTGTACTTGCTTAGCACGCTGGATCTTCTCAACAATTTGAAGGTGCCGATGAGGCCATTTCAGGTCGATCAAATTGCTATCCGTAAGTAGCTCGACATTGTATCTTGATGTCTAGGTTTTGCGCCGGAGAATGGTCATTGGAAGACCTGCACACTTGATGAAAATACCGGAAAGCCTCGTGTCGCGGATCCCACCTTCTTCCAGGATACAAGGCTGAGATCACGAGGAGTCCGCTGTGTTGTTGTACGATCAACCCCGCTTCTTGAAGCTTTCTTCGCCAGCGCGAAAAGCAGGCAGCAGCACCATCTTTCGCTGAGTATATGGGTTTAACATAGTCTTTAACCTAATTCTATCTTAGCTTAACTATTGTCCATTACTAAAGAGTAATGCTGTGGTGTAGTAGGATAGGAGCGGTGGTCAATGGACGGTCGGGAGGAAGCGGAACACACACCAGCCGACACACAGTCGAGGGAGGCAGCCATCCGATACAGCTTCGAATATAATGTTTCTTTGCCTTGGCCGATTGCGGGTCGGTGATCCCATATTCAATCCACCTCAATACCCTAGAGGAGGGTCAGAGCTCGGCTCGACTTTCTCCTCGTTTGCACCTGCCCAACACGCGTCGCCCTCACAAAAAATTTCCACGATCAACGCGACTCAACCCGCGACACTGCCACTCATGTTCGACACCGTTTGCAGCTTGCCGCTGCCCGCGGACCTCTTTGCCCAAGCCATTCACCCCAAGGATCCGATTGCCTCGGTCGGGCTCGCCTCTGGCCATGTCTACACCTACAGGCTGCCCGCCGGTGCCAGCGACGACGGCGAGGATGCAGACGACACTCTGGCTTCCGAAAACGGCTTTGGCCAGATAGAGACGTCGTGGAAGACGAGACGACACAAGGGTAGCTGCAGGACCCTCACATTTGCTGCCGACGGCGCTCAATTGTATTCTGCCGGAACCGATGGCATCGTGAAGGCGGCAGATGTGGGCACAGGCAATGTCGTGGCCAAGATTGCAATCCCCGACGACCCGTAGGTTTCTTCTTATAAGCAGAATTGGCATGTTTGACTGGTGGTAGTGCTACAGGCCTCGTCGATCACCCGTCTCTCGTCCACGCTCTCTCTCCGCAGTCACTACTGCTCGCGACCGACTCGTCCGCCCTCCACATCTATGACCTCCGCGACCTTGGCCCAAAGGCTGCTCCAAAACCTCAACAGACGCACCACCCGCACGACGACTACATTTCGTCTCTCACGCCCCTCCCACCAACTTCAGAGAGCACGAGTGGCTTCAGCAAACAATGGGTCAGCACTGGCGGCTCTACACTGGCAGTCACAGACCTTCGACGGGGCGTCATGGTGCGCAGCGAAGATCAAGAAGAGGAGATGTTGAGCTCTGTGTTAGTGTCTGGCCTGCCTGCCAGAGGTACGAGCGTTGGCGAAAAGATAATAGTTGGTGGTGCCACCGGCGTCCTGACTCTATGGGAGCGGGGCGTCTGGGATGACCAGGACGAGCGCATCGTGGTTGACAGGACGCCTGGCGGCGGAGAGAGTCTTGATTGCATGGCTGTGCTGCCAGATGGCATGGGGCCTGGAGGAAAAATCGTGGCCGTCGGTCTTGAGAACGGATGCCTGCGCTTTGTCAAGATTGGACCGAACAAGGTCATTGCAGAGTTGAAACATGACGAGTTCCAGAATGAGCCTGTGGTTGGACTGGGCTTCGACGTCACGGGCCGGATGATCAGTGGAGGCGGCAAGTTGCTCAAGGTATGGCACGAGAAAGTCGAGGAGGAGCAGGACGAGGACGAAGATCATGCCGCTGGCTCAAAGCGCCCGCACAATAGCGACTCGGATGAAGACAGTGATGAAGAAATGGAGGACAGCAGCGACGAAGAGCAGACCAGCAAGAAACGAAAGAAGCGCAAGCGGAATAAAGGAAAGCAGAAAGGGAACGGCATCCTCGCCTTCTCTGGCCTTGGTTGATCCTGTATGGATTATATTGGCTATGAAATCAGCCACACTGGGAGTGCATTTGGTATTGATTTTGGAATACCAAGTCACGGGTGCGCTCGACAGTCCAGTATGTATACCACTTTGCGCAGATTGCCAATATTCCTAGGCATCGACATCCTCAAAATTGAAATTGTTTAGCTCATGCAGCTCTAGTTGCGTACTCGAGACAAATCATCTTGCTTTCAATTCACTGCCAAGAAACCGATGGATGCTCTAAGCACAGGAAGCCGACGAATCTCGATCGCCAAACCTAGCCAACGCTCGGCAACACCAAAGGAGCATCAAGACCATATAAAAGATACCCGATAACCTCCTAGCCTCACTTTATGTAGAATCACGCTTCAAACCGTCCTGAACCCGACCCCAAGTCCAGCCCAATTCCCACCTCCACAAATTCCAACTAGCCCACGTCTCGGCAATCCATTAGCCAAATCCAGGTCACACCCCTGCCCTCCATACACAATCCTCAACCCCGGGTCTGCCCCAGGAAACGTCCGACTTGCGACCCAATAGCATCAGCCGGTGGCACAACCCCACGCCCGAACCGTTCGCTTAGCTCGCCCCAGAATTTTCCACACGCCCATTTTTCCTTCTAGATTACTTCAATCTAATGTCGACGTACAAAACGGGCTGCGGAGGGCGACGTCCGTGGCGGAAATAGTATCGCGTCGCAAGGCGTGGCTGGTGGGCGTGCTTGCGGCTCGTGGCACTTTGGACGCGGGATGGGGGTTGGTGGATGTGAGGTCGTGGGACCCGCGACCGGGGTCGTAGTGGTATGAATGGTGGAGCGGACAAGAATGTGGAGGTGTTTTTTGGGTTGGCGGAATAGCGTGGATGGCGTGGATGGTGTTTATAAGGAGTGAGAGTTTACGAGGAGAAAGAGAACAGGACTTTGTGTTTATTTATGATCAAGACTTGAAGACAAGAGAGCCAACATGAAGATTTCCACGCCCCTCTATCTTGCGGCTGCGGCGTCGAGTGCGTCAGCACATGTCATATTCCTCTCTTTGAACGGGGGCGCCGTAGGAGACGGCGTGCGTGTGCCGCAGTACGATGGCGTGGGTTCCCTCTTCCTCTCCCTGCCCTCCCCAATATACCCATCTCTTGTCCATGTCACATTCTAACAACACCAGCCCATCACCGAAGTAACCTCCAACGACATTGCCTGCAACGGCGGCCCCAACCCCACAAAACCCACCTCGACCGTTATAACCGTGCAAGCTGGCTCCACGGCCAAACTCACCTGGCGTCACACCCTCACATCCGGCGCAAACGACATCATCGACGCGAGCCACAAGGGCCCCGTCATGGCCTACATGAAGAAAGTCTCCGACGCGAAGACGGATCCCGGGTACGGAAGTACGTCTCCCCCCTCCCCCCTTCCCCCACTCCTATCCCCACCACCTAACCTTTCCCCCAACAGACGGCTGGTTCAAAATCGCCTCCGACTCCTTCGATGGCACCACGTGGGGCGTCGACCGCCTCATCTCCGCCTCCGGCATCCAAACCATCACAATCCCGTCCTGCATCGCGCCCGGCCAGTACCTTTTACGCGGAGAGCTGATTGCTCTGCATGGAGCGAATAATGCGAAAGGGGCACAGTTTTACATGGAGTGTGCGCAGGTCAATGTTGTGGGGGGCAGCGCGAGTAAGACGCCGAGTACGGTGAGTTTGCCGGGGGCGTATAGTGCGCAGGATCCGGGGATTTTGTATAATTTGTATGCGGGGAAGAAGGAGTATAAGGAGCCGGGGCCGGCGGTGTTTAAGTGTTGAGGAAGGTGGGGTTTGGGGGGTTGGGTTGGGCGCGGTGATGGATAGATGCGTGAGGTTTCTCTAGACGAACGATGTTGTTGCATTATATTTAGACGTTCTCTTTCGTCTTGTCCCTTTAAATGGATGTAGAAGTTGTTGGCGTAGCGTCAAGATACTCATCAGTGAATCTGTGCCCCGGTCCCCACCCATGGGAATTTCCCACTCCCTCCGGCACTGGAGTACTACGCCATTCTGACTTAATCACGCAGTCTACCATATTATTCCTTCCCTAGGCATGATTGGGACAGGATAGACTCGCAGCTGGGATTGAACTTTCATATGGACCGGGTCAGGTCAGACAGCGTCTCGACAGATAGTAGTCCAGTGACGACAGTTTAGGTCCTGGGATATCGTTTGTCGTGCCTGCGTGCTCAAACTACATGACATATCCTGCACTGGAAGACATCACCATGATACTTGAAACGGAAGATCTTAGTTGTAAATGGGACTAACTAGCCATGTATTGCGCCGGTATTGGTTCGGCTTGAAGGATAGGTTGAAACCTGTTATACTACGTCCGACAGCGAGAAATCGAGAGATGGGATGGAAGTAGGATTGACTGAGGAAGCAGCGCAGTGAGCTGCACTGCTTAGATTGATCTGGTCATGGAATTGGTATTGAAGTGGTAATTAATTGATGCGTACAATCGTGACTATCTACTAGTACCGGTACATTAAAACATGATAATAGTTGACAATCGTGAATGGAATGGTGATGTGATGGTGTTGAATTAATTATATGATCAGCCTTATATCCGTGACGAAGATCTCTAATGGCATTCCCATTGCCACGGCACAGTATGACGAGCCCAGGAGCGGTTCCATTCCCCATGCCCCGCTTTGCTCCGTCATCGAGTATCTCTAAGCATCATTGCTATTTCTTGACCAAATTAAAAGCCCAGGTTGAGCAAGCCGCTGCCATAAAACGCCGTGCCAGGTACATGGGGAGTTTCCGAGCGAATGTTGTGCGCGATATCTTTCCAACGCTCACTCCCTTTGAGAAATTTCTCACCGGGGTCCTTGCCGATATAAAACGATACTCGCGCTCCGCCATGCTTTGCCAGGTAGTAGTATCCCAGCAGATTCTCGTCCGCTGTACAACAACAAACGAAATGCTTGGACAGCGACCTGGGAGTGCATGACGAGAGATCACATCCGTATTCGATGAGCATGCGCAACATGGGCAAGTTGTTTGTTGCTTTGAGGAGGAGGGAATGGTCATCGGTGATGTCGGCGCCAAAGTCGATGAGCGTCTCGAGTATCCTGCGTGAAGAAAAGGCAACAGTGATCCAGGTCACTTCAGTGAGCTGCCGAATGCGTTCTTTCCTAGATATCCTTGTATCGTCGAGTATCTCCTGACACAAGTATCGCACCATCTTGAGACTCCCTGACACGCATGCGCGTCCGAGTAGACCGCCGTGGAAGCGATCTCGAAGCCAACGATCGCTCAGGGGCCGAACGATGTGCAAAAGTGCCACTGAGTCGGATTTAGGGACAATTTGGATCCAGTCGAATTCCACCACCCACTTTTTCGCGGGCGCAATCTGAGAGGCGTGAAAATATTGGACCAGAATCTTGGCTGCCCTGACCTTTCGACCGAGAATCGCACTGCGGACCGCATCGCTGAGGAACACGTCGATGACAGGACGGGGCATGGTTTTCAGGAGATAGTCCAGGACATGCAGTTTCCCGGTCATCGCGGCCGCGCCGAGTGGGCATCCGCCCGAGCCATATTTGTACCAACCAGCGGTGGTCATGGAGCGGAGCGAGGGAGCTTCGTGCACGAGAAAGTCGAGATTGCCGACGGCCGCGGCCATGACGATGATGTCGAAAGAGCCGGACAGAATGTCCTTGCTGTTCCAGTCCCATCGATCTTTTGCTGCGACGAGAATTTCAATAATGTCGTACATGTAGGCTTGCTTTTGGGCGAGAGACGTGTCGGCGGAAGTTGCGGCGAGCAATTCGTCTGCTGTCTTCTCAATGTAAGCTAGCGTGTGGTACGACTCCGTATAGGCCTTGGTCACGCTGTAGTAGAGGAACGCTCTGAGGTGGCTGTCGGGGATGCCGCGAACTTGAGTTCGCGCTGCTTTTGGGGACCACTTTCCGAATTTGAGGGAACTTCGATCGTATTTCTTGCGAGTTATGATATTTCGAAACGATCCTTTCACTGTGTTAGTCCTGACAAATGACAGCATTTGAATGTATATGCTGCACTTACTGCACACGGCACGTGCTTCCCAGACGTTCTCTGGCTGTGCGATCCTAGTATAGATATCAAGGACCTGGTCCAGGACCTCCGAAGGCATATCTAGGAGCTTCATGTTTTAATCGTGTTGCCAGGTTTGGCCGACGTAGTGTAATAGGCAGTGTTGTAGTAAACGCCGCCCACCAAACCTCAAGTATGTCGCTAGCGTGATTCGCTACTGTGAGGATGACCCAATGACGAGGTCCGATTTTGGTGAAACCCTGAGCTCATGTCAAATTTCTCAAGATCATCTTCCATGTCTCCCGCCTTCACCCCTCCGTTCAACTTCATCCACCATGAATCTTGATATCCAACCAGGCTGCATGACAAAGTTGTAGTGTAAGAGTGATTAATGGATCTACCTGTGGGAAACTGTATACATTAGTGCCTTCCCGATTTGCAGAGATCAGGCCATCTAGTCAGGTACGCCTCCCCGTAGCTATAGTGTGGGCAGTTGCTGTACTTGTCATATCTCACATCAACATCCTCTTAGACTTTCCCTCTCTCTACTGGGGGACTTCGCATGATAGCCACGGGACCCAGGTAATCAATCTTCAGATACATATCCTCTGTATGCGTTCCTGGCCCCGCAAGACATTCTTCTTCGTCCATGGCTCCTTGCTCACCACCACTCACATGACATGCCAAGCCACACTAAGCCTCCAAAAGCAAGGTCGCCCTACATCACCATTAATCATCAACCGGCCGGCATCAGACACATGTTAGCAGCTCTCCATTTACACTCAAAAGTAATAATAAAGCGCTATCGTAACATCTGAACGTAACCCCATGGTATAGGCCCTTCCGTACTCGTAGCTCATGAGCCATCCTCCGTACTGCAACACCCGGATTCCTTTACACCGCCTCCCGCATGCTCTTTGAAAAACTCGCCAATTACAAATACCCTCCTCGTCCGTATCCATGTCTGTTCCGTCGTTGTAGTCTGCTGCGGGATTTGTTGTGCCCTGCTTACGCCGCTGTGGTTCGAAGGGAGCTATCCAACCAGCCCGTGGGGGCGAATAGGAGGGCATAGCGCCACGGCCAGTGGAGGGATACTGTCGAGTTTGTTTAGTGGGATTCGTCGCGGATGAGCGCTACGATCATGCTGTACAGGTAGAAGAAGAACATGATTAGGTGGAAGCCTAACTTGATGAAGGACTCCTGTTGGGTTTGTCAGTTTATTGATCTTGGTCGCGTGGAGTTCTGATCGTGCAACAGCACGCGCGGAGATTATGGTGTCGTTGTCTATTGGATGGCCTACCTTCTTGTGGACATTGAGCTTTCTGAAAATCTCGGTGGCATCTAGTAGATGCTGATTCTCGAATATCCTGACACGAGTCAGTGAATTGTTCCTTGAACACTCGCAGTGGCGAGACTTTGAGTACGTACTTCTTGCCATTCCATGCTAGTAGAGGCAAGTTCAGGATCAGCGCGACCCAGTATCCGTTGATGAGGAAGAGGAAGGTTAGGAACGCGTGGACAGCGGCTTCGGGGACGATGTAGGTGTTGAGGCGGTTGCAGAGATCGATAGGGTTGATGTAGTCACTGTGGGAGAGTCAGTCTTGATTTGTTGCGAAGTCGTCGAGGGGTATGGAGACGCGCGGGGGTGTCGACATGTGAACATGTCGAGCTCGAGGACTCGGGATGCATTCTGGGCCGGGAGCGCTTACCATTCCAAATCGCTGTACATGATAGTGAAGAATACCTGGAGGAAGAGGTTGACGGCGTTTATCAGGACGGCCAGCAGATACAGCCATGCTTCACCGGACATTTTGAACGACTGTTGTGCGGCGCAGCACCAGCTATGAGAATAACAAGTCTCTGTTTGAGTATGATATGGCCGAGCAGCGAAAGCGGCCCGAGGGACTTGACGAGCGCAAGGACTGATATCGGCGGAGGTCGTGTGGTGGAGTTTACCGGGCTAGGCGCGGAAAAGCTAGCTGGGCGGCGACGGGGAAGCTTTGGAAGCAGTTGCGATGTGTGGGTGAACGGCTCAGTGAACGCGTGCGAGCTTTCAACGTCAATGTCGAGGGGAGGGCTTGGATAGCGAGGCAGGCTGCAGATTGTTTGGATGACGTTGTGTGTGCCGTGGAAAGGTGCGATTGTTGGCGGCGCCCGTGCACGCACCTCGCCTCGCCTCGCAGACTAGAGAGCTTATGCCGGAGCTTAGCGGACTGACATAGCCCGAGGTCGCTCGACATGTCTCATACCCCAATTATCATGGACGGTGCATGCGAACAAGGGCGGGCACGTTCTTGTGGAACACAAAACTTTGGCAGAGGAAGTGTCAGTTGACCCGGTGGCATGTACCTGGACCTGCGTACCGTCCCCATAAAGTGCCAGGAAACCATGCCCCCACCGCTGATACCCACTCTTGTACGAATTCAAGAGCTGCACAAACTTCCATCTCAAGCAGGTTGAATCGCTGCACATCATTTCCCTAGTACATTGGGCCAAACACCCGGAGAAAAGCCAATCCACAGCTTGCCTGAGCACCAGCGCAAACCAAAATTTTCCAGACATGCACAGTGCCACAAAATCTACAACACGACGCTCAGCTTGCCGTGGCTGCTTCGCCATTCGTACCGTTGGTCGCAGGAGGCAGTCTTGCCACAGGCCCGCCAGGCGAGTCTGGAAACCTCGCCGTAAGCACCTCCACGCCGTCTTCGGTGATGAGAAGAGTGTGCTCTGTCATTTCATTAGCATTATCGCCGTGACAGGTTGGGAGACATACCAAATTGAGCCGTCCTGGTACCGTCCTGCGTGACACTGGTCCAATCGTCTGGCCACGTCTTGTCTTTGTGGGTGCCTAAACTAATCATGGGTTCGATGGTAAAGCACATGCCTGGCTTTGCCTGACCAACAGCTTTGTTCTTGGCGTAGTGTGGGACGTTGGGGGCGCAATGGAAGAGTTGATTGATGCCGTGCCCGCAGTACGTCTTGATCACACTGCAGTTCTGACTCTTTGCATGCTTCTCGATAACGTTGCCTGGGTCGCGGATGAGCATTCCTGGCTTCGTGATCTCGATGGCCTTGTCGAGACATTCCCTCGCTGTCTCTACCACGCGTATTGAATCTGCATCTGCAAGAGCTTTGTCGCCGATATAATATGTCTCATTCAGATCTCCGTGGAATCCGCCGTGATACAGCGTCACATCGATGTTGAGAATATCGCCGTCTTTGAGGACTCGCTGGTCTGGTATACCGTGGCAAATGACCTCGTTTGGCGACGTGCACACCGACTTGGGGAAGTGGCAATAGTTTAACGGCGAAGGGTAAGACTGTGTCGGTAAGCATGAGAGAATGGCTCCAACAACATCCAAACTTACATTTCTCTCCATGCAAGCCTTGTGAACAACCTCATCAATGTAGTCGGTCGTCACTCCAGGCTTTGCTTCTCTTGCAGCAATGTCCAGGACCTCTCGAGCGAGCCTGCACACCTTGCGCATGCCCTCCTGTTCCTTTGCATCGAGTATCCGTATCTTGTTCCTACCAACAAATACTTGTTCTGAGTGCGGTATGCCGTCTTTCGCATAGTCGGGCAGCTGTATACTCGTGGGGACTTCACGCTTCGTCGATAGTGGGTACACTGGTCTTAGCGTTCCAGTGAAGGGATATGTGGGGAAGGGATTGAAGTGGCCGGTAGCTGGATCCGGGTGAGATACGACTTTTGGAGGGAGGAACTTTTGGAGAAGGTTACTTTGCGACTTGTGCAGCTTCTTGTGCTCGCTCTGCCCTCGTTAGCATCTTGCCCTCGCGCGTAGGGAGGGTCATACTAAGTACCCAGTTGCGCTTGAAGCAGTCCTGTGAGCAAAAGTAGCTCTCTTTCCCCATCTTCTGGCAATTTGGACACTGGAGCTGGCCGGCATCCTTGTCACAGTCTGCACTTGTGCACTTGCGCACAGCGGGCGCATTTGTTGCCATGTTTGAGAAGGTTACGTGGATTTTATGGTTGATGATATCTGCACTCGAGGAGACGAAGTAGTAAGAGTTCAGCCCCAGGGGTGGTCCTTTTATTGCGAGCAAACCAATTCCGCTCCAACGTGTCGCGATTGTGCTCAAGAAAGCGAAAGCCGACTTTGGAAAGCGGCGCTGAGCCTCGACTCCGATCTCGCTTAGTCACGGCACTCCCTGCATGCGCCACCCGAGTCTCCCCGCCCGTAACTGGTGACTGCATCCTTCACATAAACAAACTCTGTTCATACAACCAACCCCTACCTTCCTAGTGGTTGCTACTTCCAAGTTTGCTTGTGTGTTTGTATTCAGGATTCTAGCTACATGGCCCTTATTAGGCTAGGAGGTACGAGGTCAAATCCACAATGGTAACAAATCCGTCCCTTCCGTCTCAATCAGTGTCCATATACCGGGGATATCCGGTGACTCGGGGTATCCTCCCCGCCTCAACGGATGATTGTGAGATGGTTGCCGTTGGCGTAAAAGAACTTCCGTCAGGTCCAGCTCCATCATTCGTGTACTCGCCTAGGGACGAATCACACCTGGGAACTTCGGCGGCGCTGGAAGGAAACTCCTCGTTTGATGGTCCAGGAACTATTTGAGCTTCGAATTGGCCACTTACAAACCCCTGACGATACCCTGGATAACTGGCCGCGTTATCTACGGTCGTCGATGCGATACTTTGTATGTTGAGATCAACAACGGGTTCAATGCCATCTTCGGTTAACAAGGCCCGTATGTTTGCGAAGACGTCCTCGATAGGAAGCATATGCACGTACGGTGCATTCCGATACACAGCTATTACAATACCCAACAGGGTCGAACCTCGAGCGACCCAGGCGCCGGACACGCCCGTGGCTACAGTATAGTATTAGCATACTAGCAAAGTAATTTTGAAGATGCTGAGAAAACTTACGAAGGGGTCGATCAACTTGTATCTTCATGGTCCTAAAGGCGGCTGCGCCTCGTACAAAGGAAGAAACACCTTTGAGAAGCCAACCCGACAGAACATACAGTGGACCAAGGATGATCCAGACGTTCCCACTTGTCGGATGACTACACGCACGGTCGATCTCTCGTATAATTCTGGGAACTGATGTGTCTTCTAGATCGAGATAATTCGATGATCGAGGGATTCCGTAGGTATTACATGAATCGGTGGTCATTTTGACTCCCATGTTTATCAAGGCAAAGTCACTGACTTTATTGCCTTGAGTGGGGACCCCCCTGCCTCTCTTAGAGTGGCCAGCAAAGCTCAAACAAGAGATAGTGGGTCTGTCAGCAGTCGACGCCTGATTGTCGATTCGATCCCAGACAGCCTGGGTTGTGAGATCGTCATGAAAAAGGAAGTGCGCAGTGGTCAGACCATAGATTCTATTTCCCACTCTTACGATGCCTCCTAGAATACCCACCTCCATCCGATCTTTGTGTTTGTTATACACCGGCAACCCACAAAAAGATACTTTGATAGATTGATATAGGGGAACATAGATGGATATCTCAAGGGTTTCGGAAGCATGTTCCGGGGGAAGTTTGATTGCCTTTGGATATGAGTTGTCCTCTTCTGGAGGGAATTCGGGAGGTTCTGTGTCCGGCTGGCCAGATCCACCTGCGAATATGGGGGCGCCTAGTACGAACTGAATGCGTCCTTTGCTGAATTTTTGCAGGTATTTGAGATCGTGTACGCGTTTGCTGATGACTTCTTTACATTTCTTGCTCCCACATCGGAAAATAATTGTAGGTTGGAGCTGAACTGCGTCCGATGTGCCGTTGTGATTTCCAATCATGCAGAGCTCGGGCTCCCAGAGCCTCTCAGTCATTGGGACAGACAAGGCTTCGACTACCGCCTTAAGGTCTTCGAGAATTCTGTTAAGCATTTCGTCATCCCAGATAGCTTGCATCGCTTCAGGGGGGGGATATTCCCGGAGACTACCCTTAAAGGTGCGCTCGTTCAGGCATTCGAGTCTCGAGAGTTCGACCAGAGGGAAGCCATGCGCGGGAAGTTCAGCGTTGGGAGAAGGGAGTTGTATGGACTCAGGCGTTACATCGTTCAAATTTTCGTTTGTAGTCGATATCCGCAGCCTGTTTAGCATCGAAGGTGATGGTGATGAGGAGGTTCCATTATGAGAATTGTTGCCATTATCTACCGTCTGCTGTCTACCTTGTTTTTCTTTTTGAGGTCTATGTATGTAGCGAGCCAATGGGAGACCAAAAAATCTTTTGGGGCGCAGAGATTTTGTGCCTGTTCGGCTGGTGACTTGACATTCGGCCGTGTCCAAGGGATCTGCGGTAGAATCGGAAGCGTGATTTGGGAGAGACGAAGACATCATCTGAGATACGTGACATATGTTGCGCCAAGAGGCAGCGAGAAGGTTATAAGTCATAAACCTCCGTGGAGGTGATAAAACAAAGAGCCTGTCGATGCTCCACCGTTTTAGGCCAAATGGCCTTGTGACAGGAGCCCTGGAATAACGTTTGCGGGTGACTCGCATACAGAGAACATCGTGACGGGCAATTCAATGATGCACGAGGGAAGGTGCGACGTGCCTTCTTTATGGGGCTGAGGGAGCGATCGATGATGGCACTCGGCTGTGCAAGCCCCTCAACCGCAGCTCGGCTGAAGTGTGCCTCGCCGTCAGCAAGAGATAGAGGGACGATTCCGAAAGATAAAGGTCTCAGCCATCTGCTTGAAGCCGACGCAGTTGTAGCAAGTTGCGCCCCTGTTGAGCCTATCAATATTTCTAGGACTCACGATCTGACGAGATGGAGAACGCCATTACTCGACAGAGATCCGGAAAATTCTCCCTTATAACCAAAGTCTGGCCGGCTGCAAGGCTCGACCTAAACAATTTTGATTATGCCGAATACGACGACTTTTTCGAGCACATGCAACGAGTTGATAAATTGCTTCACTACCATGACCACCGATTCGCCGTCCAATCTCTCGATGACATTCTAAAGTTGAGCGACAAAGCGAGGGAAATGAAATCCAGTCGCTTGTCAGAAGTGATCGACTCACTGCTGCTTGAGCGGTTTTTGAATGGCGATAAGCGGTCGATACAGTCGTCTTTGGAACTGGCGGTCCGAACATGTTATGGTATCAACATCAATTCACCATCCATTGCCATAGGTCCGGCGCGACCGTTTGAGAATCGTCTCGAGTGGGCGCCAAACCAATCACTTGAGAAGCTCATAGAGACCAACCTCGGCACGGACCCCAAGGCTGGAAATGCAACAAGACAAACAAGGCTGGACAGCAAGTTCTCCGCAGCGTACCTGGTCAAAACATGCGGCATGCAATTGCATTGGACAGACAACCTTACTGATCACCTGAGACATGGTGAAAGAAATGTCATCGTCGTGTACAAGCACAAGATCTGCTTGATAAACCATTTAAAATCCGGGAGCCACTGCCCGATACCAAGAGCCGCGTTGACGGAAGCTCTTGATACGCTAAATCTTCTATTTCCAGCAGGGGATACCTCGACGCGACAATTGCTGATTGACGAGGGCAAGCTGTCGTTCTACCAACTTGGGAACTATGGCCGAGAACGCGAGCTCGATCTATGTCATTACGAGAATTGGAGTGAGAGGCTCCAACCGCTGGTACGCATCTACGAGAGTCCAGCTCGCTCTTGGAAGCAGTTGGCTACGGATCGTAGGAATCTTATGGAATGGGCAGCCTTTTGGGTGGCAGTAATGGTGGCATTTCTTACTGTTGTCAGTGTACCGTGCAATATCATCCAAGCAACGTACTCCATAAAGGCATATCGAGCGACGATAACTCAGGCTACAAGTTGCGCATGCTAGAGAAGTATGTTAGCAGAGCCAAAGGCGCAAGCTGATCATGTTGGTCATGCTGGAAGAGGTTAACGAAGCAACTCTATGACGAAACAGTATATCTGTGTATGAATGGAGGGTGGGTAACAATTCAAAAGTACTAGCAATTAGCGGTTTCAATCAGAGTGATAGCAATCTTGATAAAGCCAAGTGACTTATGGTCGAGTCATTGTCATTGTGATCACTCGTCGACCGAGCGCCAAAGGAAGTGGGCCAAAGCCTAGGGCGACGAGATCTTCGACAAGACCTAGGAGCAGTATGTACTGTTATCTCAGGGATGCTGATGCTGACGAAATTGACCAGTTGTCTTCTCTCAACAGCTAGCGTTTTTGCACTATCCAGATGGCCTCTTACGACACACGACCACTCCGTTCTTTGCTATTCCCAGCCCGATGCGTTCATGCCAATCCTCTCGTACCGAAGCTCACCAAGAATCTAAGCCAAAGCTTGTCCGAATCACGTAAATTTGCCAGTCATTCCAGATTATTTAAGTTAGCACTCCGACAGTGAAGTTTAAAGATTAACGGACTTAACTGGTATGTGGATGCAGATGTGGCCAGTATCTTCGACCATACCCAATTAACGAAGCAATACCGTTGTCGGTCCGATCGAGAATTGATTGGAGGAGGACACATCGGCCATGGTAACACAATGATGAAGTCACATTCAGACCTGGTGGATGTTTTGAAGGACGTACTTCGGACAGGTCAAGCCGAAGCCGGGATCAATGACCCCTTTCATGACCGTGTTGTAGTGACATCACCGCCAACACTAGATGCCATCTGGCACATGAGGGAGCCAATCAACAAGACTCCCAAGATTCGAAACTGACTGTGGAGTCGAAAGAGCTCACCATGAGTGGCTGCGGAGTAGATTAGAAACAAAACCGACGAGTTTCATCCGGCGCAAGAGCAGCCTGACGATTGAGCGTGGTGTTTCAGGTTCTGTTGGTATATCGGTAGTTCATAGGCCGGGATACTTCGTTTCTGAAATTTCTCGCGCAGGCTCGTATCGAGGAATATCGGTTCGCGTTACTTGCCATAAGGTTAAGGTTCACGCTAGGTAAGACGTTAGTCACGTGTTGAAACAGCGCACCAATGATCAACCCTGGAATCGATCTGCTCTAGCGAGCGGTGGCTCCCACGTGGTATCAAAGCGTGGGGTGTCTGAAACGGCATCGACAGCCTACAAAAATGTGTTGTGGTGGGGATGACCCCAATCATCTGTGCGAGTCCCAATCAGCTTTCGGCTGCCGCATCCAGATTCCACATTTTGTAGGTCCGATTATCCATCTCTTGTGGAGTATTTCTGTTTGATATTTCCATTATTGGGCGCGTGCACAATGTCAGTGTAGATGTCAACCTGGACAAGACCGGATCTCCTAAACAGATCGCTATTTGGCCGGATCAGTATAAAGAAGGTCGTGATAACATGCCGTTTTCGTTTCCTCACCCTCATTACCAACCTCGGCTTCATTCATTCTGTACCGAGATTTCTCTTGCAATCCCGTGCTAGTCACAGTCTTTTCTCCCTCCGTTTGCTGTGCAAACCTTTGAACATTTGAACACCACTCCTTATTGCACCAAGCATGCATTTCAAACTCGCAACGATTGCTGCAATGGCGGCTCTTCTTACTGCTGTCTCGGCAGCTCCTGCAGGAGCGCCCCAGCCCGCGGGGTCTCCTAACGGCGATGCCGGTGCTGCAAGCGATGATGGAGCCGCAGCCCAAAAAGGCGGGCTTCTCGACGGGCTTCTTGACGGACTCCCGATCCCAAAAATTCCCTTGCTGGATGGTGCGACCAATGGCCAATCTCCTGATCAATCATCACCCCCAGATTCAAGTCTCTTAGGAGGCCTCTTAGGAGGCAAGGACGACGACGCCCCAAAAGTAAAAGCGAGGCAAATCCCAGGGCTACCCAACCCTGTTTGGACCGATCCCAACCATCCACCAGAGGGCTTGCATGACCCCAATCAACCGCGGGCTAAAGGACCTGCATTTCCAGGAAAGCCCAATCCTGTTTGGACTGATCCAAACCACCCACGGGATAAAGGTTCTTCATCGCCAGGGAATCCCAATCCTGTCTGGACTGATCCCAGTCATCCCAAGAAATAGAGGGCTTGGGGCCTGGATCACCCAACGCCGAACGGAAGGCGGTTGGAATGATCCCAGTCATCCGTCAAAGGGAGGAAACGGGCAGAAACGGTCGCAGGCGGCAATCCCTAAGCAAGCTTCTTGGCCTCATTATTTTCAATCTGTGTAGGATTCCGATTCATTCATTAAGATGCAGGCAAGTCATCTTAAAGTCACTCGCTTCTCGCTTGGCACGAAAACACTGTGCACAAAATCTTGGTTAGCTTAGAAATAAGAAACAGAATGAAATCAATAGAAGAAGTTGAAAAATACCTTAGCTTTTGGTTCTTGTGAAGAGTGGCTCGCTCCTGGAAGTCTCCGCAAGTTGTCATCGCAACGACCTTTTCCAAAAATAGCTCTTTTCTTTATCTGTTTCTAGCATGTGGCATTTTGCAATGCAGCTGTATTCTAAAATCAATTAAATGAAATGTAAGTTAAGAAAGGGAAACGCTTGCAGGGAGAAAGGAAAAATTGTCCAGCTAGCCCAAATTTGACTAGCGCACGTTCGGCTGGCATAGGATGCGAGGTCTGTTTTGTATGGGGCACCTCGTCCGAGACGCTTCAAGGTAATAATGGGCTTGTTGGTGATAGGGGCAATACGATGGAAAGATGTTGAGAGAAAGGAGTTGTGTTGTGGCGATACGCGCATAATATTAGCACGTGACGATGCAGAGCCGGCAGTATCCGAGGGTCGGCTGAGGAAGAACGGCGTCGTCGACCGCTGGTTTCCAGCAAGCGCAAACGCTGGTATCTCTTTTCCTAAACTGCATTTTCCTTGTACATATCTCTGTCTGTGCATAATCACACGATCACCATTTGTCTAGATCGCCTGGGTCTTGTCACTGCCCACCTCGGCCGCGGACTTCCGCCACCCTATATTATCTCGAGTCACCACCACGGACTAGTCTTTCAATCAGTTCTATATATTTTCACGTGTATATTTTTTCAAAAAGAAGACATCCTGTTATAATGCCAGACAAAGTTGTCATCATCGGAGCTGGCCCGGTGGGGTCATTAGCAGCGCTCTATGCTGCTCAAAGAGGACACAATGTGGAGGTCTACGAATTGAGACCTGGTAAGTCTCCTTTCCCCGAGCTCAGCTTATTGGAAACTTCAAAAACTGTAAACTCGAGCATGAATATGCAGCTTCGGCAGGCTCTGCAGACGACCCCTAAGTTTGCTCCAAACGCTGAAGATGAACTAGATCTACGCGACCCATCAACAACACCTCTGAACTTCACCAAATCAATCAATCTTGCCCTTTCAGAACGCGGCATCAACTCGCTGCGGCAGACAGGAATACCAGAGATTGTCGATGCCGTCCTTGCGGAAACCTTTCCCATGGTCGGCCGTATGATCCACGTTCGCAAGCAGGGCAAATATGTCCAAGAACCGCAACTGTACGATGCTCGAGGAAAGAGCCTGCTCGCCATGGACCGCACAGTGCTCAACAAGACGCTGCTCGACCATCTCGAAGCAACTCGAAATGTCAAGCTCTTCTTCAACCACAAACTCACCGGCGTCGACTTCAAGAAGAAGCTCGCGTGGATCGAGAAACACACGCCCGACGACTCTCCAAGAGGCAGCGAAATCGAGGTGGAATTCGACTTCATGATTGGCGCCGACGGCGCCCACTCTGCGGTACGGTACCACCTGATGAAATACGTCCCCATGGCCTACCAACAAGAATACATCGACAAACTGTGGTGCCAATTCCACATCCCCGCCTCCTCAACTGGCGACTTCCGCCTGCCCCCAAACTACCTCCACATCTGGCCCCAAGGCGACGCCATGTTCATCGCGCTCCCGAACCTGGACCACACCTTCACCGCCACCCTCTTCCTGCCCCGCTCCACCTTCGCCACCCTCTCCTCCTCCCCGTCCGCCATAACATCCTTCTTCACCACCACCTTCCCCGACGTCCTCCCGCACCTCCTCACCCCCTCCACCCTAACCACCCAATTCTCCACAAACCCCCACCTCCCCCTCCTGACCCTAAAATGCTCCCCGCACACCTTCTCCGCCTCCGGCGTCCTGCTCGGCGACGCCGCGCACGCCATGGTCCCCTTTTACGGGCAGGGCATGAACGCCGGGCTCGAGGACGTGCGCGTGCTTTTCGAGTTCCTGGACGCCTACCCTGATCGCGGTGCTGCGCTGGAAGCGTACTCGGAGCAACGCGTACCAGACGCGCACGCTATTAATGATCTTGCGCTGCGCAATTATCGAGAGATGAGCGAGGATGTGAGGAAGCCGATGTATCTGCTGAGGAAGAAAGTGGAGGAGGTGTTGGATGTGTGGGTGCCGTGGGTGGGGTGGAAGACGCAGTATTCGAGGGTTACGTTTGGGAATATGAGGTATTCAGAGGTCGTGGGACGGAGTCGGGGGCAGGCGAGGGTTTTGAATGGGATTGTGGGGGCTTTGGTTTTGGGGATTGTAGGTGTGGGTGTTATGAAAGGGGGATTGATGGTGGAGAGGGTGAGGAGGGGGTTTTTGAAGGGGGTGTGTTGGGTGGCGAGGGGGTTACATTGGGTTGTGTATGGTGGATGAAGTGGGACGCTGTATATGCGATTTGAGGATGCTGTAGGAATATCTAGAGTACATAGATCGCTGGAAAGGGGGTATGAAATGCCCGTGAACCATACTGGACGCCACTTTGCTCCAAGAACAGCATAATCTCTCCTACATATACATCTCAAGGCCACACCCTCCTTAATCATATACTCTAATCCCTCTACAAATCATCCTTCCAAGTTAGCACATCATGCTTTCTATTCGTGCCCGTCGACCGGCGATCCGCCACATTATTCGGCCACCTCTTCGTTGCATCGTACTACATAATTCTTATCAACCTTCTCTATCACGACTACGAGAAGCGGTAGAGGAAGGGCGACTTACACCAGTCTGGCCCGTCCACGACGTCATCTTCTGCTGGCCCAGCACGAAAGCTCGGAAGGGGTCACCTGCGCTTTTGATCGGCGGTTGCGGCTGCGGCTGGGGTGCTTGAGAGGTGGATGCAGGACTCTGTTGCTGTGATGGGACGTTGGGGAGGGAGTGGTGGGAGCGTTCTAAGGGTCTGCGATCTTTGGCGTCGCTACGGGACATCGGGGAAGGTCGGTGTTTTTCCACTGTGCCGGAGGTCGAGCGATGGGGTCGATCGGGAGTCTGAATATTTCTGCGGGTCTGCGAAGCTGCTGGAGAACTTTGCTGAAGCCAGGGCAACACGCGATCGCTGGGTGCGGGTTTATGCACTGCTGGTTTGAGAGGCGGAGTCCTTTGCTCTGCCGGGCGGAGAGTGTGTCCCAATTGTTCCGACGCTTTCTGCACGGTTGCCAAGTCAGCGATGATCCCTTCGTTGTAGATGGTATTTTGGGCGTGGTCTTTGTAGAAGCGGTGGTACGGTAGAGGGTCCTCGCCCCTATTAAAGCAGTCCAAAATATAATCCTTATAATCAGTCCGGTTCCTGACTATGAAATCATCCCACATCCATTTAGGGACCATTTTATCTTCGAGCTCGAGTTCATGTATTTGCCGACACTGTGCGACAAAGTGTGTCTGGTTTCCCGTGTACTGAGGATAAGTCGATTTGAATGCGTCGAATATCGACGTAGGACGTTGCGGTTCCGGCGAGGCGGCTGTGGAAAAGGCACCGTTCCCCAAGTCGTCGGTAATCGCTCTGGATTTCGGTTTTCCCAACGTTCGAGGAGAATTTCGAGCGAAAGACCCAACAGTCTCGGCTTGAGGGTATTGGAGCGTATTAGGCGGTTCTGAAACATCCAAAGAAGGATTCCTTGGTGCAGTTGAGGACCGCTCGGCTCGCTTCCTTTCGGCGTATGTGTGTTTTGATTCATAGGATGCGAGTGGTTCAGCTTCCGGTGAGTCCTCGAATCCAAGAATCTTCAGTCCCCGCTTCTTCAGCTTGCGGGGGTCAAGCTTGCGGGGTGATACATCAGGCCTTCGTTTAGCGAGGGGCTCCCTCACGGGATAGGCAGCTTCTGTGACTGCGAGTTGGGGGTCTCCTTCCGCCATGGAGACGTCGGGCGATCGAGGTGAGGGTTTGCCAGTTGCTGTCGCTGGTTCTTGAAGTGAGCTCCGTGCGGATTCCCGGTGTGTCTCAACAACAACAAGGTTGACAACTTTCTGCCTATTCATACGCGATCGAGGCGACGGTTCGCCAGTTGCTGTCGCTGGTTCTTGAAATGAGCCCTGTGCAGATGCCAGGTTTGATTCAGCAGTAACGTTGACCACCTCCTCTGCCATGGAGATGTCGGGCGATCGAGCCGACGGTTCGCTGGTTATTGTTGCTGATTCCTGGAGTAACTCCCGTGCCGATGCCAGGTTTGATTCAGCAGTAACGTTGATCACCCCCTGCCTGTCTATGGTAAAGGAGGCTGCCGGATCCACATGAGGTTTTTGCACATCCTCTTTGATCGCAGGGGCATCGATCATCGGCACATCATCGACCTCTGGAGAGGGAATCTTGAGTTTGCCCGTTTCGGGGCAAAGCTCTGGGGTGAGGAAGGCGGCATCATCAGCGGTTTCCTTGGGCGCAGACGAGCTATTTTCTTTGTATGTCCCAAATACAATAGATGTTGAGCCCGATGTCCCACTCGATATGCGGTTCTCGACAGATGACGTTGGGAGAGTCTGTAGAGTTGGTCGCACACTCTTCGTCTTTGGATACGGGGTCTCCTTGACTTGGACGACAGACTTTCGCTTCGAAAACCCTCCCGCGGATGGTGGCACGGGCTCCTTGACGGCAGGTGCATCAATGTCCATATGATGATCATCGTCGCCTAGCGCCCCGGGAATCTGCGTTTCCATATCGTCGTCTGAATCGTTATTGGTAATCATTACTGGCGGCGACGACGGAACGGCATGGGCTACTTCGCCGCCCGAGATTGTGGGGTCCTTCTGGCCATTGCTGATTGAGGGATAATCGGTTTCCCTGCGGTCAAAATCGGGTTTTGCTTCAGGTAGACTACTATCCGGCGGCAGATTAGTAGTTTTGTGAATAGCAAGAGGCTTTGGAGATGGTGGCGGGATCGAGGATGACCAAGAAACTTCGCTACCATTGTCCTCGTCTATATCTGGAAGATCAACAGCTGATTCTGCAGCGCTTTCGGGCTCAGCAGGACCATCTCCCCCTGAGACTACTCCTATGTCCCTGAGTATATGGATTGGGACGTTCGGGTGCGGAAACCTCAGGCCAGGTGGAGGTTTAGACCATGCCTCAGGTCTATCCAGCAATTTTCGTTGATCGCTGGGAATAGTTGCAGTGTTCCGGTCGAACGTGAAGCCCCTCATCCAGTTAGGCCCGAAAATGGTAGCAGCACCATGGGGAAAATCATTAGATTGCCCGGATCCCTCCTGCTCAATGGAAGGTAGTGTTTCTTCCAGGGTATCGTCTTGGGGTGGTGAAATAGGGTCAAGTTGCTGTGCGCCGCTCGGTGAATCCTGAGGTAATGCTGATGGCGTTGAATCCTCCTGCTGAGATATCTCTCCGACTGTGTCGCTTGGCTGTTGGGGTAATGGCGAGTGAACAGGTGCAACCGCCGCCGCCCTGCCTCGGTTCAAGACGTTGAGGAGATCCTGAGCATGGGGATTGATGTTCTTGGGCTGAACTGGCGCAGATACATGCCCTGTCCTGCTGTAGTGGTGACCGCTCATTAACGGTACTCCAGCCCCTTGCAGTTGACGACGGGCTAGGGCAGGGGCCTGTGTCCCAAATGCAACTTGTGAGCCCAGAGTCGAGTTCCCAGCCTCGTTCTCCTCGTCATAGGGGTCGGAGCCTGGCATGACGTCTGGTTGTGTCGAGGACACGGTATAACAGTCCCCTTTCTCTCTCGTCTTGTGCAAGAGTCGCAGCGAGTCGGTAACGCGCCTGCACAGACGCAAGTGTTTGGGTTGCCCGATGCGGTCCGTAGGGGATGTGGCGTGCCAGGCAACGTCGTCCAAGATCAATTGCAGCTTTTGAAGTGGCGGGCCATATGAAGTGTATCGCACAGTGTATTTGCGGACGGTCAGGAGGCCATGCAGGCTGTTGGGGATGTCGACGCCGGGATGGTCTCGCTTGAGGTCTATACGGCATGCTCGCGAGAGTCGCGTCTCGATGAAGGCGTCGCCATCGGATATGACGAGTGGATCAGACTAGAGGCGGTGGTCAGTGGTGGGGATGGCGACATGGGCAGAGGCGGCACCTGGATGATTTGAACCAATGCCTGGTTAGGATGGTAGACTTCAGAGGCAATGTCGAGGTTGCTGCCGTTGTCCACAAACAAGCCTGACCACCCGTCGTCGGGATGCTGCTTGTGCCCGGCCTTCTTCTGTAGCCAGCTGTCGGCGCGGCGCAGGTCAAGGGCGATGCTTTCTTCGAGCCAGTGGGTGAGGGGGCAGTCCATACCCGGCGCGCGACGTTAGGGGCGTGCACTTGGGTGGGCGGGGCTCGACCACTGCTCAGCCCTCAACGCTCGAAGCGAGGCCAGAGGAGGTGGAGGATTATCTACACGGTGGAAATAGAAATTCAGCGATTTAATCCTCCGCTTGCGCTGGGCCGCAGCCTCACACGAGCACTGGAGCAAACGCGGGAGGCGTCGCGTGTCGCCTTTTGGGCCTAGCGGATGAAGCCAGCGGTCACGGGTCACGCCGCCTGCAGCCTCGGCCTGCGCGTCATACCTGCATTCATTCGCTGCACCTGCGGGCCTCGAGGTCAGCGTCCCATGTCTCTCTAGGCATCACGAATCCCACCACCATCCTCTCCATGCCACCATCCTTCGCCACAGCCCGGTAGCCCCGTGTGACTGACTCGGGGCCTGCAGACCAAACATCCACCGACACCTCGATAGCTCCATCCACCGCTTCTGCACGGCAGCAACAACCTGATGCCGCTCCTCACTGACACCTACACTCCGACTCCCATTTCCGTGCCCTTCATCCCCACGCCGCCGGCATGACGAGCGAAGATGCCCTGCAACGAATACACACGTCTGCCTCTCGTTCCGATGCCCTCACGACTTTTGGCGATCTCACTCTCTCGCCAGGACCCTCTGCATCCGGCGATGGCAAAGCGATCGAGCTGGTTCATGGAGGTCTGAGCGGTCTGTACAGTCGCATCAAGGCATCCGTTGGCGGGACGCGCGATGGGACCAACGACGCCGTCGAGGATGCCCTTGATGGCGGGGTAAAGAACAAACAGCCCACGAAGCCCGCTCAAACGATGAGCCCCGACGACACTTCTGTATCGTCGCCAGTCGTTGTCTCGGTGCCGTCGTCGACGCTGCAATCGCCACAAGTGTCAAATTTCCCAGACAACCAGCTACCGCCTTCGCGAGACTCGAATGCCTCCGCCACATCCAGTCCGGCTGTTTCCATGAAACCCTCGCTCAACGGCTCCAAAACCTCCATAAACACAAACAGATCGAGACCCTCTCTCCCGCCAACCCTCGACTCGGCAAAATCGCCCAAAGATAAAGCGTCTTTCTCACAGAGCCCTACAATCTCCCATTACAAAGCTCAAAGCAGCTCCTCACAACCTGCCCGCTATCCTCCTCCAAGTGAGGACTTGTACTACGAGAAAAACAGCGACACACATCTGAGGGATCAGGACAGCGACACGACCGAAGACGATATTGTCATGGTCGAAGGCGGAGGGTTCGCCAGTGACAATGCGAGATTCGTGTCTGCCCTCAACACCTCCCGCGATGGCTTGACACGGGTCAATCCCCGCCCTGGAAATGCATACGAATCTTCTGGAGCGCTCAGTAATCTCCGGAGGGACTTGTCAGATCATGGTTCCGAATCTACAGAGGTGCCGCATGTCACGAGCACAGCCCAGACCCCGGTTCTCGCGCCAGCACCCCAGAGGCCGCCCATGGTACATGTTGGACCCTCTCATCTCCCTGGCTTTCGCGCCTCGAGGGCCTCTTCTTCAGATGGTATGAGTTCCATCATCACAAGTACCACGATTAAAAGTCCTGCGCCTCGCAACCCCCCCTCTCGCATTCAGCCCATCTACGAACTCGAGCAGAGCACGTCCCGCCCAAACACAATCGATCTGCCCAACAATGACTTTGCCCAGACGCGGCGCAAGGTCCTCGATCGAGAGTTTTGGATGAGAGATGAGAACGCCAAGGACTGTTTCAACTGTGGCGATGCCTTCTCTACCTTTCGCAGAAAGCACCATTGTCGCACCTGTGGCCAGATCTTCGATGCTAAATGCACGTCTCTCGTCTCGGGCAAGATGTTTGGTCAGTCTGGTAACCTTCGAGTGTGTAAACCATGCGAAGCCATCATCTACGGCAACGATGACGACTCGTCCGTCTACACCGACGATGCCGACCAAGCCTCCATCTACGAGCAAGAGGAGATGAATCGGGCCCTGGAGTCCCAATTCGATGCTTCCGAGAGCGATCATACCAAGATTGGAACGCCGATAATCAGCATTCCCATGTCCAGGAAGGCCGGCAGTGAAAAGAAGCGTCGGTCTGCCGTTATCGAAGTCGGCCCTCCGACTCTCGCACGACCAAGCTCCTCGCGGTCTCTTCGTTCGCTAAGTGGACGACCACGGTCGTCAAGTCACAAGCGTCATCCTTCTCGACATCAGCATATGCGCAACTTCAGGTATGAAGACCGAGCACCCTTTCACCAACACGAGTCTGAAAGCTCTCGCTCCCGTTCAAACCTGCCTGCATTCCACCACGACAACATCATCGACCCGGAGCTTGCTCCTTTCATGTCAGACGAAGACTCCAGTGAAGATGAGCAACCGAGCATCTTTGCTACGCTCAGGGGAGACTCGCCCCAAAATGTTGGCTTGGAAAGTGAGAGGAGCGGTTTCGGCGGGCTAATCGCCGCAATCCGAAAAGGGAAGTCTCGTACAGGTGACAGGAGTGTTGTGGGCGGAAATCATGCTCGTGACCCTGACAACATTAGCATCACGGGCCGTAACGCGAATCTCCACCCGAGGCGGCGAAATCTGAGCGTGAGCAGCATCACTCATCCGAGACCCTCGCCTAAACGATCCAAGAGTAACAGTCTTCTTCGATCACTCGGCGGCGGACTGGGGGGAACAGGCTCCAACACGCAACTTCCACTACCCCAATCTCAACCTTCTCCTATGCCTACAAATGGGTCCAGGATTACCCGCAGCGCTTCGATGCAGGGCGGCAGCGCGCCAGCTCTCGAGCTCAATCAGGCGAGCTTACAGCACGTGCGCAAGTTGCTGAGGCAAATGCTTCAAGATATCGTCGTCCCCAACGTTTCGAGTTGGGAAAAGGCCCTTCTTCCTATTTTGCTGAAATGCACCGACGATGTCAATCCTGACGTCCAGCGAAATGACGACATTGATATTCGCCACTACATCAAGCTGAAGAAGATTCCGGGTGGCCGACCAAGTGACACTTCGTACGTCTCCGGCGTCGTTTTCACGCAGAACGTGGCGCGAAAGAGCATGCTTCGCAGCATCCCGAACCCAAGGATTATCATCGTCACCTTTGCCATTGAGTACGCCCGACACCAGACCCATTTCATGAGCTTGGAGCCCGTCATTGCGCAGGAACGCGAATACCTCCGCAATCTGGTTACCCGCATCGCTGCCCTCCGGCCCCATGTCCTTCTTGTGCAACGAAACGTATCCGGTCTTGCTTTGGAGTTTTTAGAGCAAGAAGGAATCGTCGTCGTTCAGAACGTCAAGCCTACAGTCTTGAACGCTGTAGCACGGTGTACACAATCACGAATGGTCTCGTCCGTTGACAAACTCGCCATCGATCCGTCTCTCCTCGGTTACTGCGAGAGCTTCGACGTCAAAACGCACCAGTTTAACAAGCGACATAAAAGGACCTACATCTATCTCTCTGGCTGCCCCAAGGAGCTTGGTTGTACCATTGTCCTGCGTGGTGCGCAATCAGACTTGATAAAGCTCAAGCGCATCACAGAGTTTCTATGCTATGTTGTGTACAATCTCAAGCTCGAGACTTGTCTGATGCGCGATGAGTTTGTGCTGATTCCTGCCGATGTCAACGGTGGCACGCTTGCCCCAAAAGAGGGATGTAACCAATGCGACTCGAACGAGACAAATGCTAGTCAGAATAACTCTCCCACTACTGAAGAAAAGGATAAATCTCCAGATTCTGGAAAGGCAGGCTCACAGTCGACGTTACCGAGCAACACCGGGGAAATCCATGTCCCGCATGACGCTCCCGCACCCGTCTACTACAGCGAGATGGTGGAGAAACATCGTACGAAGATTCTTTCCGCATCTCCATTCGTCAAGTTCATGCAGCCCTACTTGCTCGTCCAGGCTCGCGAGTATGAAAGCCTCCTCGGACACCTTAAGAAGCTGCGTGATCAGTACAGCACAGACGAGGAGAAGAACGCAGAGGACTCGCTGCAGAAGTTTGAGTTAATACAACCGGAAATGGTACATACAATGGAAGAGCAACGGTCGAGGCAGGTGCGTGAGTTCCTGCACGCCGTCCATGCGGCCGAATATGACAAGGCGCTCCACAACTACCGAACGCAAAAGCGACAGTGGGAGGCCTACTTGTCCGGGAACACGAATCTTTTCGATCCGTTCAACCATCAGAAGATTGCCGTGCTTTACAGCGTTGTCAATACAAAGTCGTCCACGCCGTGCATAGGCCCGGAGATTATCGCCCTGGGCTTTTATCGAGAGCACGATTACGACGACGGCTTCACTCCCGATTGCACGCTTGGACAGTATGTGGAAGACCTGTGTCATACAGCGGCTGTTCTTTGTGATGTCGACGGGTGTAACCGTAGGATGTTTGACCACGCCCGCCAATATGTGCACGGCGAAGGACAGATGAGCGTTCACGTTGTGAAGAATTCGTCCAAGATTAAAGGTCTGCAGAACACCATATTGATGTGGAGCCAGTGCAAAATCTGCAAAGTCGAGACCCAGGTGATCCCGATGTCCGAGAGCACTTGGAAGTATTCGTTCGCAAAGTACCTCGAATTGACCTTCTGGAGCAGCGAGCTGCATCCACGGGCGGATGTGTGCCCTCACGATATCCACAAGGATCACATTAGGTTTTTTGGTTTCAACAATGTCGCTCTCCGGATTTCGTACGAGCACGTCTCGCTATACGAGGTCACGGTACCGAGACCCGTCGTAACTTGGAAGGTCGATGGCGACCTGAAATTGAAGAACGATCAGTTCCTCAAAATCGAAGAGAGGCTGGATCGTTTCATGAATTCTGTGCGCTCACGACTCAAGAGCATCCACGTGGAGAGCGTCATTCCCGAAAAGGTGGAACTTTGCCGCACCGAGGTCGATAAGCTGATGAAGCGCGCCAACGAAGAAAACGATTGGCTCCGGCAGAAGCTTCAAGACAAATACATGAGTACGAAATACTACGAGATCATTCCGCTCAACCGAGCCATTCGCGCGATCCAGGAGAAAGCCATTGACTGGGATATCACTTTTGCTGAGTTTGAACAGCAATACTTCCCCTCCGAGAAGGATATTAGGCGGCTAGCCACGCTCCAGCTGAAAAAATTCTTCCTCGAGCGAGATGAGTCTACGAGCTCGTTGAATTCTGTCGAAGAAGGAACAGAGCCAGGCGTGGAGGAGCCAGCACTGAACGAGAAAGGAGAGCCTTTTCCATCCGCACCAATGCCTTCAGACATCTCACCTGAACGAGCAAGAGACATGCTCAATGCTGTCGTCACGGAGGACCGATCGAATGGAACACAAACAACCACGGCAGGCAGCAGCCAATCGCCTAACCACTCTGCAGTGGCATCTGAGCCAACGACTGGTCAAGACTTACCGGTTCAGACTCCTCTAGAAGCTCTGAACAGAGATGATGTACGCCATCTGGACCTCGCGGTACCTTCCAACTTCCCAGATACGACGGCAAGCAAAGACGAGCAGCTCTTGAAAACCCCCACCATGGCCCCCGTGACAGACTCCCCATCAGATCCGGGATCACCAACTCCACTGGCACAACCCAAAGTAGATCCCATTGACAAAGCCGTTGCGGACGCAGTCGACAACATGCCTCCTTCGCCCACCCCTTTGATGTCTCCAGGAAGCCTACTAGAGTCCAAAATCCCGCGCTTGGTTGACACAATTCGACGAGAGACTGCAGTTCGACCTGCGCCAATGATACGGACGCAGTCCCAGCCAGGAGGAGTCGCCAGACGCGAACCACAGTCAAGTGTGCCGTCTCTCACTGCAGGTTCCAGCTTTTCTAGCAACGACGAATCTCCCAAATTAATGGGCGAGTCAGCCAAAGCTCTCGAAAAGATGGCAGACAGGTTTGGACTCAGCTCTTACAAGCAGGCCAAGAGTTCGAAGATCCCGCGTTCAGTCCCCTACAAGAGCTCGAATGACTCAAAGGTATTCAAGCTCTCGCAGCATTTCGAACAGCTGTCGCGCGAGTTCCAGCGAGAGAGGATGCGCGAAAGGCGCTACGACCGAAACCGACAAGCACGTGCATTCCCACTGGCATCGTCGAAGCCTATCGTAGAGGTCTATGAAGACGTTCATGACGCAGTACACGGCCACGGTGCATCTGACGAGGATCAAAACTCATCCTCGGCAAGGATCAGCATGGACAATAGCACTCTCGACGACAGCACTCTCACTGAGACCACTGACCCAACGACTGCTTCTCAGTCTCCCATTGATGAACGTCACCCCAAGGGACCTGATGCCCAACAGCTGCAGCACGAAGATCCGAGTGCCAGCATGAGCCATCCAACCTCTGACGTTGAAAACGAAACCAGTGATCTCGAGACTGCCCCAGAAGACATACCTCTCCCAGATAGCATCGCCAGTTCTCAGTTATCTCAATTGGAAAGCTCCCTAGAGCTGCCCAAGCACGAAAAGACCACCCTTGTGAAGATGCTCACAAGCTTTTGGTCCGAACGATCGGCTAGCGGGTGGACCCCTCTTGACTACCCATTTGCACAGATTGAGCACGTCTGGGAGGATTCCGACATCATTGTTCGAGAAGATGAGCCGAGCTCTATTATTGCTCTTGCCCTTTCGAGCCCTGATTACGTCGCGAAGCTGCAATCTTTCCGCGCGGATAGCTCCTTAACGGAGAACGGTGTTGGAGGCCTGACAGATTCGGAGGCGTCGATTGAGCGAAATCTTCTCCACGAAGCCAACACCAACATTCGGTATGGTTTCACCAATCGTGGCGTCAAAGCTCAATGCAAAATCTTCTACGCTCAGTCATTCGACGCCTTGCGCCGCAAGTGTGGCGTTGCTGATCGATTCGTTGAATCGCTGTCGCGTTGCTCCAAGTGGGACAGCAAGGGCGGCAAGAGCAAGAGCATATTCTTGAAGACTCTCGACGATCGATTCGTGCTCAAATCGCTGTCTCCGATCGAAGTCAACGCCTTCTTCCGCTTCGCGCCCAACTACTTTGCCTTTACGCACCAGAACCTGTTCAAGGGTTTACCGTCCGTCATTGCCAAGATGTTTGGCCTGTTCCAGGTGCAAATCAAGACTCCTACCGGGCGAGACTTTGACTGGTTCATGCTGGTTATGGAGAACTTGTTTTACGACCGCGAGCCGAACCGCCGATATGATCTGAAAGGGTCGATGCGCAACCGCAGGATCGAGAGCAAGGGCGAGCGCGATGAGGTCCTACTCGACGAGAATCTCGTGGACATAATCTACTCTGAGACGCCGATATTTGTGCGGGAGCATACAAAGAAGCTGCTCAAAGCTAGCGTCTTTAACGATACATTGTTCCTGAGCCAGCAAAACGTCATGGATTATTCGCTCATGGCCGGCTTCGACGACACCCGCCGTGAGATCATCGTCGGCATCATTGGTAAGTCCCATCAACTCGTGTACGCTGAAACACATTGCTAACACGGCAAACAGATTGCATCCGCACCTACACGTGGGACAAGAAACTCGAGTCCTGGATCAAGGACCGAGGCAAGAACAAACCCACAATCACGTCGCCAAAGGACTATCGCAACCGCTTCAGGATCGCAATGGAGAAGTACATTCTCCAGGCCCCGAACTGCTGGCACCAATTCAGCGGACGAGTGGTGGCGCCCGCGCCTCCGAGAGAGAGGCTCGAAGCTAGGTCTGGCCAGATTTTGCAGGTGGAAGGGGGAGAGCAGGAGCGTGCGGAGGGGAGCAAGATATAAGGCACGGGCCTCGCATTTTGGGTCGCTCTTTGAGGGATGATGTTAAGGTTTAATTGTGACTTTTGCATGATTTTTTTGCATAGCGATGGCGTCTCATGGAGGACTTGAATTGGCAGCGGATTATGTCTATGCATAGCGTAGTTTACGGGATAGGTCATTTACTCTGCGACTGGGTACTGTGATGCTAGCTACCAAGTGGCTTCGGCTGAGTTTTTGGCGAATGGAAGTATTTGCTGGAGAGATGTTATGTGTGTCGTGCTTGTGATGGAGTTATTCATTTCTGCTGTTGTGCATTCTTTAATATTTTCCATGCACTTACTATCTAGGAAAATAGAGTGTTGTGCGTCATTCTAGGAGATAATCACTTCAAACGCATCTGTATTGTGAACGGGTAGTGGTAAGAGGTGCATGTATAGCTTGTAAACGGGCTAGGTAGATCTAAATGCTCAGATTACCTTTCAAGCCTGTACCCGCCCCCAAGTATTATGCTCTATTAAGAGAGTGACTATGTGCGGTGTTAAGGGAGACCCATGCGAAAAGGCAAGGCTTCGCGCAGTTATCTACCGGTCCGTGGCTTTTTCGCGCGCTTCCGCACCGTCCATCGAATCTACAAGTCCTCTTTTACAAATCCTAACCCACCAAGAGCTTTGGCTAGAAGTCAGTTCGCTTGGGCTCGAGATACAGTCTGAACATATTTCGATATGCAGCGCCTCACGGTGACAGACGTTACTTCACTCCACTCAAACCATCGCACTTCACAGCAACCCCTATCAATCATCTATCTATCGCTCTATTTGTTCGCACCACCACCCCAAGCCAAACCCCACTAATCAGAGAGAGAATAGCCCGTGGCAGCCTCGTCGCCGAGCTCGGCACGATGGGATTTAATGTACGCACTTCTACGGCACAACAGCAGTCATTGAAAGGACTGCATTGCAATTTGACATCCGTGCGGGACTTTTGGTTGGCATCACGAGTGTATATGGAGATAAGATGGTGGGCGCGTTGTAGCACAGCACATGGTGAAACCTATAGAAGGTTCGTGGTATGCTTCATCCGAAGCTAGTGTGTGTACTTACACTATGAAGGGAAAGAGAAATGGGAAGGTATTATTAGTATTACATATAGACATTGCTCGTAGGCTGTTTGTTTGAAATTACAGCTCGTTGTGCTCGGCGCCAGTATTTGTGATGGTCGCGTTAGACGGGCCTGAGGTACCGAGGAGCTGGCCTATCTGCTCCTTGAATTGAACCCAGGCAATGTCGAAACGCGCACCAGCTAGCCAGGCGATGAAAAACTGAAGAGTGCGTTAGGGAGGGAGTGCAAGATATGTTGGTTACGCACCATAGACAAGGTGATGACTGTGAGGGTCGTGGCGACGGCGAGGCCCATGTAGATCATGTCCCACTTGTGCTCGTTTGCCTCTGCGGCCTTCTTTGCTGCCTCTTCTGCGCTCTTGGGTGAGGTCTTCGGATCGAATGGCTTCGGAGTTGAGGGGAAGATTGACTCGATGAACTGCTCAGTCTGTATTGTAATTAGTACACGTCGTTAAGAGGATTGTCCAACTTACCTTTCCACAGGCCATGCTGATGCGCAAGAAGTTGGGGTCGTGTGGGTTGTTCTTGCGGTGGATCTTACGGCTATATCGCCTGAAGATATCACAGACAAGCTGCAGATTCTGTGTCGATTCGATCATCAACTGGCAAGCATCTCCCTTGGTGATCTTGACGACCTTCTGGAAGATGCCGTAGTTTTGGAAGCATACGTCCAGAGTCGCAATGGCCATGGACTGTGGAATGGCGCAGAAGTTGAAGACACTCTGCTCCTTGAGTCCAGCGAGGTAATACAGGCAGTCATCGGCGCGGTTCAGCGCCGTTAGAACCATTTCGGAACTGGCTTGGAGGGCCTTGTCTTTGTTCTCGGGTTTGAACAGATCGTCGAACTCCGTCACGTACTTTGACCAGATCTCCTTTGGCCAGAATCGTCGCTTGTCGTCGTAGTCTTCTTTGATGTCTCGGAGGATGTTAACTTGCTGAAGAAATTGTCCCATGGACTCCATCAGCTCAGGGCGCTTCAAAAGAGCAGGGTTGGCAAGGCCGGCCTCGACAAACAGTCGAGTGCATCCCTCGCCGACAAGGCCTGCCACATAATGGCAGTACAGCTCATAATCGGCGATGGTGTTTACACCATTCGTGTTGTGCTCGGCATTGTTGCAGTAATCGGCCATTCCATTGCCCATTCGCTTTGTAATGTCTTTGATGATGGCCTTGTAGGCTGGTTTGACGTTCTTAAACTCCTCAATGACCACGTTGAACTCAACGAGCAGCTGCCTATCCTTCTCGTTGGGTCCACTCTCGGTGAATGTCCACCCGTCCTTCTCCAAGATATTATCAAAATCCCTCAAGATTGGTTCCTTCTTCTCAAGCGGGAGCGTCATGTCGTCCTCCACAGTGTCCAAACCTCGCAGGGCCAGGTAGAACAGGGTCATGGGAACCAGAAGCTCGGGGTGCAGCTCTAGGATGACTGCGACGAAGCTTCGGCTCGTCAGAGCGAGAAAGTGGAAGCATCGCTTGAGGTTTGCGGATTCTTTGGACTCATCGCGCTCGTGAACGGGGTTGTGCCAGACTTTCCTTAACAGACGTCAGTCTCGTTCCCCACACGCAGAAACAGTCGGAAACGACAGCGCCCAATCTTGTTTTTTGTTTCAAACATGCCATATGTCAACTTACCATTGAACAATGGACCTCAATTCCTGGGGGTGAATGATATAATAGGCCAAGCTAAGGGGGCTCGGCATGGTTGCGAATTTTTGAGACGACAGTAAGGAGGGGGCGAGGGGAAAGTGTGGGCAAGTGGTGCTGGGCAAGCCAAATGAATGACTCGAAGCAGGCACAATGAATCGGTGAGAGCAGTCTCGACCAAGACACAGATGCGTTGCACCACAGCAGGCGTTGGGGTTTATGTAGTCTGCCGTCACAGTCGCGCGCAACCGTAAACTTCTCCACAGTCCGTGCGGAGGCCAATTTCCCGCCGCAGTTTTTCCGGCCCTTGGGGTCACACCCGTACCTTTCCTAGACGAGACCACGACTGCGACACACGTCTTTAGCTGAATCTTGCGCATTCGGGCTATCTTCCTAAAGCATATTTCTTGTCCTGAACATGATTGGGAGACTCATCCCGTCGTCCTTTTCTTCGGCCTTCTCTCACCCGCAGCTATCGGCAAACTCCCAACGTTGACCACGACTGCGAGTGGCGGCTGGCCCGAGCTGTTCCATTCTCCTCTCAATGCCTCGAATAGCAAGAATACATGAAACTCGCTCCCGTAGTTGCCGTGTCGCCATTAGTGCTCAAGAAATTCCTCACACACTCTATCCAGTTGTTGCTCCCGTCGGCGTCCTTGCCAGTGGAAACGAATGAGCCCTTGCAACCCGAGGATGCATAGAAATTGAATGTGCAATCGACGCCATCCGGCGAAGCACCCTTTCGATATCCGCGAGCCGTAGTGAAGTTCTTCGCTTCCATGCAGACACCGCTGGTCACGTTCGGAAACGTCTGAAGCTCTCCTCTACATGCGTATGCCGAGTACGTTTGCACCCACCCGATCGGGATGTCGGCCTGGGAGGGGCATGGGACTGGGGTGTCGTATGCGCCAGCACTATTTATCCCAGGTTGGATCGTTGCAGCCACAAATAGGGCGAGCAGCTGTTTGGTTAGAATAGGAGATGCCATCTGTTCTACACACGTACCGTCTTGATGGAGCACATGGCTGTTTCTTGGAGTCGACCTCAACTTGGCCGCTCTGGCTTCCTTCCATCGCTCTGTTTTGTACTCCACTGCGGACGGTTCCACCAAATATAGTTTCTGGAGAGTACCAATATACCAAGCCTTTACCCGACGGTCCGCAACATCTTCTATATGCACTATTTCCTTTTGTAGTCTTGCAAAATAAAGTTTTTCTACAATGAGGAAGCACCATTACCCAGATGCGCACCAGGGGACATGAGCTGAGCATGTTGGCGCATCTTCCAAGTTGGATCAAAGACGTCCGTCTACCGAGAGTTCCCCACTACAGCGTGACATGGAAAGAAAGTAACTTCGTTTTTCGATTAGAACCTATCATGCTCAGTGACCTAAGTATGTCTCGCGGCTGTCTATTATGAAGGATGCTCCTTCCTCGAGGAAGACTATACTACCGTAACCGATGGGACAGACTCTGTACACACTTGCATAAAACGTAAAGTAGCACAATGATGCCTGCTGGATTGGGCGCGTAAAACGACGTTATAGCGTCTCAAGAGTCCAAATAGGTCAGCGTTGAAGACTTGAAACTGCGAACCGCGGATGACTAAGCCCAGTTTCGGCCCGCCGCCGCACTGCACCTGTCTTTTTCTTCTGCAACCCGCGGTCAGAAGAAGCCAGAAAGCACACCGACACTCCCCGCTCCCTCTCTCTGACTGTCGCCGCGCAGTCGCAATCAGCTCTTTTACCCTACGCGACTACTTTCACTGGGTCTCGCCTGGCGCGAACTCTGCTCTACCGCTCCCGCCCTCCACTTTCCTCGCGCCCACCTACCACGACAACCTATCCGCCTCTCCTCACTCATAGTAGCCCGACTCGCTCCAAGCCCTGATTCTGAATCATCACCATGGCTGAGGTCGCAACCGCTCCCAACGCCTCTCAGCAGGTACCGTTGGATACAATCCCCATCTCGCCCTCGGACCAAGCCAACTCGAACGAGCAATCGTCCACCAGTGCTACAACAGATGACAACGCTATCCGAACTGTGTTCGACGACCCGGAGAACTTCAATGTCAAGCACCCGCTCATGAACAAGTGGACGCTGTGGTTCACGAAGCCTCCGAGCGGCAAGGTCAGTGTTCCTCAGCCTGCCGTTCATTTCACATGTTGACGAGAACAGGGCGACAACTGGAATGAACTTTTGAAGGAAGTCATCTCGTTTGACTCGGTCGAGGAGTTCTGGGGCATCTATGTGAGTGATTGCGATGGTCCTGCCGACGTCAACTGACCATTTTGAAGAACAACATCACACCCACATCCGAACTCGCGCTCAAGTCCGACTATCATCTGTTCAAGGCCGGCGTTCGACCCGAGTGGGAGGATGCACAGAACAAGCATGGCGGCAAGTGGGCCTTTCAGTTCAAGGACAAGAAGTTGATCAACATCGACGCCCTCTGGCTCCATGTCATGCTCGCAGCCATCGGAGAGAACCTCGAGGATGAAGACGACAACGAGGTCATGGGCGTGGTGGTGAACGTTCGCCGCGGCTTTTACCGCATCGGTCTCTGGACGCGATCCATCGGCCGCGCCGACACAGCGCGCTCCCGAACCCAAGAGCAGGGCCGCGAGACGCTCATCAAGCTCGGTCGTCGCTTCAAGGCATCTCTGCAGCTCAAGGAGAACGATAACGTCGAGTTCTCTGGCCACACCGATTCGGCTCACTCGGGCAGTACTCGCGCCAAAGCCAAGTTCACCGTGTAAATGAGAAGACGATGTGTCTCACCGAATTCTGCCCACTCGACTCTTAAATCTCTCAACTTTCAGGCCCTCGACATCGACTTAGACGTCGTGCACGATTTTCACAGAAAGTGCTCGGCAAGCCAGCGGGTAATTAAAAATCGTTCACAGTGTTTCAATATGGGAAGCTCTGCTCTTGGAAGCATGGCGTTTGCATAGGGCGGCGAATGGGGTTGGGCAAGGGTGGATAACCAGAGCTGTATACCTTGGTCATCAAGGGTGTGGAATACTCTACTTTGCTAGATGGGCACTCGCCCGCCATGTCTTAATCAAAATGAGTATCGATGGTCTGGAGGCTCGCACAATGATGTGATGAAGTGTTTGTCCAAGTCTAGCTGGGGCACATGCTAGTTTGGGGGTGGGGGTTGTTTGCATGCGCGGAAGTCGCGGCGTTGGCGTGACGTCGCCTGTGGCTCAGTCCGCGCACCGCCGCAAGAAAAAGCGACCGCCTGCCTGCCAGCATCGCTGATCAACGACACTCTCGACGGCCCGTTTTTCGCATATACAGACAATATGGTGGTCGATACGGCATACTACGACGCGCTGCAGGTGCCGCCCACGGCCACCGAACTCGAGATCAAAAAGGCATACCGCAAACTTGCCATCAAGCTGCACCCAGGTATGCCTTCAGCAGGACACGTACGAGGCATATGGCGAACAGGAGCTTATAGAGCGTAGACAAGAACCCCGGCGACGAGACAGCGCACGAGAAATTCCAGGCTGTATGCAAAATCAAATCCGCAGAGTGCAGTTGCGGGGCAAACTTACATCTCCACAGATCGGGGAAGCATACCAAGTGCTCAGCGACGACACGTTACGGAAACAATATGACAAGTTTGGCAAGGAGAGCGCTGTCCCCAGCAGCGGCTTTGGTATGCATAGCCGTTCGGCCACTCGACGGCTGCTAACTGTCCGCAGAGGACCCCGCCGAGTTCTTCACAATGATATTTGGCGGCGAGGCCTTTGTCGACTGGTACGATCTTCACGCACACGGGCTTGTATAGAGGGTTGACAGTTGTCTAGGATCGGCGAGATCTCACTGATGAAGGACCTAACCAAGACAATGGAGATTTCCATGCGCGAAATGGAAGAGGAGGAGGCAGCAAAAGAAGCAGACAACGGCGAAGCTGAAAAGGCCGAGGCATCTTCTTCAGCACCTGGACAAGAGACAGGTACAACGGCTGCAGAACCATCTGATGCCGCAAAGGCAAAGGAAGCAGAAGCAGCAGCGGAAGCCAAAGCCGCAGCCGCAGCAGACCCGAACGCTCCACCTCCCCCATATGTCGAGACTCCCGCCGAAGCTTCCGCGCCCTCCAACCCTCCTTCATTCCAGCCGAGCCCCTCGGCATCTGGTGCAAACACTCCTCGCTCAGGCCGGCAAATACCCATCAGACCGGCGCTCATGGACAAGTCGGAAGAAGACGCACGTATGGAGGCCGCAGGCATGACAGACGCTGAAAAGGAACTTCGAGATAAGCAGAGGAAAAAGGGCGGTCTTTCCAAGGAGCAGCGAGAAGAACTTGCGGCCTACGAGCTCGAGCGAAAGAAGATTCGCGACGAGCGCGTGAACACACTTACCAAGAAGCTCATCGACCGCATTTCCGTCCTCACCGAGACAGACAAGGGCAAAGACGTGACAGACGCATTCAAAGCAAAGACACAGCTCGAGATCGAGAACCTGAAGATGGAGTCGTTTGGGCTGGAAATCATGCACGCAATCGGACAGACGTACTACTCAAAAGCCACGTCATTTCTCAAATCTCAAAAGTTCCTTGGCATATCAGGCTTCTTCAGTAGGGTGAAGGACAAGGGGACGCTCGTAAAGGACACTTGGAGCACCATGTCGGCGGCCATTGACGCGCAGCTCACCATGGAAGAGATGGCTAAGATGGAAGAAAAGGGCGGCGAGGACTGGACTGACGAAAAGAAGGCCGAGTACGAGAAGAAGGTGACGGGCAAGATCCTCGCGGCCGCATGGCGGGGCAGCAAATTCGAGATCCAGAGCGTGCTGCGCGACGTGTGCGACAACGTGCTCAACGACAAGAAGATCAAGCTGGACAAGCGAATAGAGCGCGCAAACGCCCTCGTCATTATGGGCGAGATGTTCCAGAGAGTGAGTCGATGGCGTGTGCAGATGCGCTTGTACTAATGCGACGCCAGGCCGAGCGCGATCCAGAGGAGGAGGGCGATTTCATGGCGTTTGAGCAGCTCATGGCCGAAGCCGCGGCTAAGAAGGAGACGAGGAAGTCGGATAAAAAGAAGGATGAGAAGAAGGAAGGGAAGGAGAAGGCTAAGCATGAGCATCATCATCACACCTAGACGGGCAGTAGCTCTTCGTCTTCATCGCATACATGTTGGAGAGTGGAAATCAAATTAATAGAAGATGATCTAGGAGTGTTGGCGGGGCTGACGAGAGACGGCCGGGGGGAGGTCATAGCTTCGTTCCCGGTTGAGGTGTGCGTACTGAATTGGTTTGAGAGGTGCGTGGGCAAGGGGTTATTATATAGAAGGGCTTTTTTTTCCCTTGCCTTCTTTTTTATCTAGCTAGATCTTCCCAGCTCACTAGTAGTCATGTGCAGTTTGATTCCCCCATGAACACGCTTGTTGAACTTCCTTCGCGGCAATTTGGACCAACAACGTGAAATAACCTAGTCATGAAATTTCGTGCTTCTAGTTATTTAGGGGATATCTCTCTAACAGAAAAAGAAAAAGGCCCTTGGAATTGTATTTTCCCTTCCCCCCCCCTACACATAAAATTTCCCTACTATGAATTGTTCTATTGTTCGCCTGCCCTAAACCCCCCCTTTTTTTTTTCCCCTTTAACCCCTCAAAAACATGCGATAACTCTCATTCCCCGTCACCTCCTCCCACGGATACCCAATCCTGCCCAAAAACTCCACCAACTCTCCCTCCTGCTCCGGCGCACACTGTATCCCTGCCAACACGCGCCCCACATCGCCTCCATAATTGCGATAATGGAACAGCGAGATATTCATCCCCGGCCTCAGCGTGTGCAGGAATTTAAACAGCGCGCCGCCCCGCTCGGGAAACTCGAACATGAAGATGCGCTCATGGGCCGCGGCGCTGCGGCCCCCGACGAGGTAGCGGATGTGCGATTTGACGAGCTCGTCGTGGGACAGGTCGATGGCGGTCATGGAGGCTTCGGCGAGGCGGGCGAAGAGGGTGGAGAGGTCGGGGCCGCGGGTCGAGGGCTTGAGCTCGACGCCCACGAGCACGTTTGCGCTGGACGGGTTGCTGTAGCGGTAGCTGAATTCTGTGACGGAGGTTGGGTGGATGGCGGAGATGAGTTGGGCGAAGGAGCCGGGGGTCTCCGGGATGGTGACGCTGAGGAGGGCCTCTTTGTTCTCGCCTAGGGCGGCGCGCTCGGCGACGAAGCGGAGGCGGTCGAAGTTCATGTTGGCGCCGGAGGCGATGGCGATGAGGCTGCGGTTGCGGTTGGGGGAGGGGTTGCGCGAGACCCATTTCTTGAGGCCGGCGAGGGCGAGGGCGCCCGCGGGCTCGACGATGGAGCGTGTGTCTTCGAACATGTCCTTTATGGCGGCGCACGTCTCGTCGGTGCTGACTTGGACGACTTCGTCGACGACGTCCTGGCAGATGCGGAACGTCTCCTCGCCTACCGTCTTGACGGCCGCGCCGTCGGCGAAGAGGCCGACGTCCTTGAGCACCACTCGCTTGCGGGCCTTGAGCGACGACACCATGGCGTTGGCGTCGTACGTCTCGACGCCGATGATCTTGACGTTCGGCGCGATGCGCTTCATATAGACGCCTATACCCGCAATCAGCCCTCCGCCCCCCACGCAGCAGAAGACGGCCTCGAGGTCCTGCAGCGACGTCTGCCGCAGCAGCTCCATGCCTATGGTGCCCTGGCCCGCAATGACATAGGGGTCGTCAAAAGGCGGGATCGACACGAGGCCATGCAGCCTCTCCAACCGCGCCGCTTCCTCCTTGGCTGCGTCGAAGTCGGCACCGTGTAGCACCACAGACCCACCCAGGCGCGATACGTTCTTGTGCTTAATGTCTGGTGTTCCCGAGGGCATGACAATGGTGGCGGGGATACGGAGCTTGCGGGCTGAGTAGGCGACGCCCTGTGCGTGGTTCCCTATGGCCATGCGTCAGTGTCGGGTCAAGGCCGAGGGTTGAGTGGGAGTACCAGCACTGCAGGCCACGACGCCCCTCCACCGGTCCTTTTGCTCCAGGTGTGCCATCTTGTTGTAGGCGCCACGCAGCTTGAAGCTGAAGACGGGCTGCATGTCCTCGCGCTTGATCAAGACGTTGCATTCCAAGCGGTTGCTGAGGTTGGTGGCAGGCGTGAGGGGCGTTTCCTGCACCACTTCGTAGACGCGCGACGTGAGAATGAGTCGCAGATACTGCAGTTGAGCTCAGAACCTCTCTCCTGACGTCTCAGGTTCCGCATCTTACATCCGGGTAGCCGTTGGGCAGCAGAAAGGCCTCTGGAACCACGCCATCCGTCTTGGTCTTGGGTGACTCGGACGGCGGCGAGGGGTTGGCCGTGTACTCTGTCAAGGCGAGTCCCCTCTCTTTTGGTGTGCGAGGTGTCAGGATGCCATTGGAGTCGTTGTCAGGCGTGACGGGCCGCGAATAGTCGGTCATGGTGGGGAGCGGCGCCGGCTTCGCAAAGTGGTGGACGACGTCGAGGTTGAGCTTCAAATTTTGGCCCGCCATGTCGGTGGCTTGCACCTCATCGCCGACGGCAGGCATGGCACGGGCCGGCATTGTGGGGGTACGAGTCGTGTGCGCGTCGAATTCACTCTCCAAAAACCTTTTCTTGAATGTTTTCGTCTGAACGATTAAATGTACGAGGAAAAGATGGAATTCTGTTCAAGTGGGGCCAGCCATGTCTTTTGACTCTGGACGACACCCACGCTCTTGGTTCATGTCATATCCATGCAGCGCACACAGCCGATGTCGGGCTCATATGCTAGAGAGGTCGAATAACAGTGTGCCAATAGAGGCATGTATGCCGTCTTCGTTGTGCCAATTAGTCCTACACCAATCCAATGCGTCCGTCTGACGCCTTCGTCCCGAGTCCGCCCCTCCAGCCCCTCCACCACGTCTTTGGCGTGTCTCTATCACATGCTCGCATGCGAGTGTCTCTACTGTATTCCTTATATTCTAAACCCTGGTTGTACATGTACCATTTGAGAACCGGCCCATATGCTGCAAGATAAACAGGGGCCTGGCTGGCCCATGACCTAGCTACTCCCTTGGACCAAACAGCGCAATACACAGACACTGCGAGCTCATCCCCTTCACCCGCCTAGGCATCATAATATTCGAGTCGCAAGCACGCGTGTTGTAGTTGAATGTAGCTACGCATAACAGTTTGGAAGAGATTGCTAGCCGTCGGCCGTCAAAAGGGGTTAAAGTGAACGACTTCAAAGCCCTTCCTGGCTGATCACTTCGGTCTGGTTGAAAACGCAGTCGGCCAGTACATTGACAGATTTTGTACATGCGATCGCCAGGTTCCATTATCGTACAGATGTTCAATTCCATAGTCTTACATCTTCCCGCCGGTCAGTTCTTCGGCTACCTTCTTCATCCGCTCCTTCGCAAGACCCACACCCGAGCCCGTCTTCAGGCTATCGAGCAGCTCGCCAACGCCATCTGGCATGGGCCCGCTCCAAGGACTATCCCCAGCGCGTTGACCGTATGTGTCGCCAACAGTAACGTTGCCTCTTTCGTCAAAGCGAACGGGCATGTCCTCGGTGCCAAATGCCTTCTCAATTGCCTCGTCTAATTGCTCCTCGTCGACAATGAACTCTCGCGCATTAATGTACAAATCGTGGAGACGAGCCTGGCGCACGGCAGCCTGCTTCGCAATCCTTGATTGAAAGCTGACACGGCGCCTATTCGATATTTCGGAGCGGGATGAGGATTTTAGCGTGTTGTTGAAATAGTCTCGCAGACCCCTTTGCATCGTGTTTTCAGTCAAGACGTCGGCCTGCTTGCGCGGGGCGTAGACAAGAGCCCTTCTCGCAGCAGTGTTTCGTTCGGTCCTAGCTTGCTGTTGCGCTTCCATGCTCGTCTTCCTCTCGTGAAGCTCTCGCACACCCTCGCGCAGGCTCTCTTTTCTTATCGCCGTCAAGCGACGTTTATACAGCCGGTAGTCTCGATCTGGGTCGTACGCTGAGATGGGCTTAATGTTCTTTTCCATCTTCTCCTGTGTCAGGCGCCTCATGAATCGTGGCGACTGCTTCTGCTGCCGAGAGCGGACTTTGAAGACATCTCGAGGGGTGGGCAGAACACCCTTTATTCGAGGCTTGGGTGTAAAAGACGGCTGCACAGTCTTGGGGACTTCGATGTAATTGGGAGACTCTGGGCCGAGGCCGCGAGAAGGACGTGTCGAGGTGAAGGAGCGGAGGTATCGGGGCGCGTTGATGAAGGCGGGAGACGGCCTCGAGGGCCACACAAAGCGTACGGGTATTCGTGGAGGCATTGCGATGGCGGCAAGCGTGCAATGGTCTGCGAAGATGGAACATGTCGCGCGGTCGGAGCGGATGAAAAGGGCCGCCAAGGCCACTAGCAGCGAAAAAAGTTGGAGGCTCGAAAAGATTCCCCGCCAGTCTTCGTTCGCAGCTCAACGAACCTTCCCACGGCGAATACACAACACAGTCAGTCAAGATGGGCACACGCAAGAAAGAGGCCAACCGAAAGGAGCGGCAGGGCAAGACGGGCGATGGCATGGCCAATGTCAAAACCAAGGGCGAGAACTTTTATCGGTCGGCGAAGAAGTTGAAGACGCTGCACATGTTCACAAAAGGCACGGCGCAGAGGAATGCCGAAGGGACCATCACAAAGGCTGCCAGCTACCAGTCAAAGGATGCCCCCGTCGCCCGCATCCAGCCCGACCGCAAATGGTTCAACTCGACCCGAGTCATCAGCCAGGACGCCCTCGAGTCTTTTCGCTCCGCCGTCCAAGCCCAAGCCTCCGACCCTACCACATATCTCATGAGGCGAAACAAGCTGCCCATGAGCCTGATTGAGAAAGAGAAGACTGTGAATGGCCTGAAGGAACATGCCGCCAAGATCGCCATATCAGCCCAGTCCTTCGGGGACACCTTTGGACCCAAGCATCAGAGAAAGAGGGTGAAGCTGGACTTTAGTACCGTCGAAGACCTGGTCACTCGGACAGATCAGCTCGAGGAGCAATACGTGGACCGGCTGGAGCAGGCAAAGCTTTTGTCTGGCGACGGTGACGGCGAGGATGGTGTTCTTACGACTGCCAGAGAGGCCATCTTCAGCAAAGGAACATCGAAGAGGATATGGAACGAGCTGTACAAAGTGGCAAGTGGATACAGTGCGGTAGTGGGCCTGTTCTGACTGTTGCAGATCGACTCGAGCGACGTGATTCTGCATTTGCTTGATGCAAGAGATCCCAATGGAACTCGCTGCAGAGCTGTGGAAAAGTACCTCAAGAAAGAAGCTCCCCACAAGCATCTCGTCTTCGTTCTGAACAAGATAGATCTCGTCCCCTCGCGTGTTGCGGTAAGTTGATCCACACTCAGCCCATGTTTTCCCCTCTGCCGTTACATTCCCATTGTTCGAGTTAAGAACCTTTCCTGTTTTGCCATAGACTGGTTCCGTTACAACGATGGAAAAGCAATTAGCTCACTCCCCCGTCGCCGTTCTGGTTGCGGGCAGGCTGCGCTTCCGTTTTGGGAGCCAGCCGCCAGAGCTCAGGTGTTTCTTTTGAGTTGAGAGCCACCCACCCCTGCCTCGCAGCTTCTGGTGGTTCTCTTAGTAAAGATTCATACATCTCTCTATATTTCGAGTTTCAGCCACAATTCGGAGACTGACACTTGGTTCAGGCCGCCTGGGTGCGAGAACTGTCAAAAGACTATCCAACACTGGCGTTCCGCTCTTCAATTACAAACAGTTTTGGCAAGGGCTCGCTTATAGCTATGCTTCGTCAATTCAGCAGTCTGCACAGCGACCGAAAACAAATCTCCGTCGGACTCGTAGGCTACCCGAACGTCGGCAAGAGCAGCTTGATAAACACATGTACGTTCATTCCGGTCCGCTAGAACGCGTGATTGAGCTTGAGATGCTCAATCTATTCACGCGTTCCAACGGGTCAAATTTCAGCACTTGCTTCTGACTCTGCCAGTGAGGAAAAAAAAGGTCTGCACTGTAGCGCCAATACCAGGAGAAACCAAGGTCTGGCAATATGTCACTTTGATGAAACGCATATACATGGTAATTCGACTCTCGTCTTCTCAAGCACAAGAGCTGACCAATGAAAGATCGACTGCCCTGGCGTGGTTCCACCTCAACTAGGGGATAGCGATGAGGAGAAGCTACTGCGTGGATCGATTCGCGTAGAAAACGTTGAATACCCCTCGCAATACGTTGAGACTCTCATGAAACGAGTCGTGCCAAAGCACCTTCAGCGGACGTACGATATAAAGGCATCGGATTACCACGATCCCGTCACATTCCTGGAGCTACTAGCAAGAAAGCAAGGCCGGTTACACAGGGGCGGGGAGCCAGATATCGATGGTTGTGCGAAACTGGTCATCAATGATTGGATCCGCGGGAAGATCCCATGGTACACACCTCCTCCGACCAAAGAAGGTGGCGCAGAAAGTGGCCCCGTCAAAGGTATCGACGGGCGAGAAGGAGCACTTGGAGAGATGGGCCGGAAGCGAAAACGAGACAATGAGATGGGCGAAACTGCGACTCTAATCACAAACGATGAATCAGACGTTTCTCTGCAGCCGGATCAAACGGCCGAGGACGACGAGGAGTTTGAAGGCTTCAGCGATGAAGAAGGTGGGTTGGAGCTCGATATCAGCGAGGACAACGGAGCAGAGGGTGATGAAAACGAGAGCGATTCAGACCCCACTAATGACGACGATGATGGAGACGTTGAAGACGAGCTTCAGGCCATATCCGAAGCATTGTCAAATGCGAAGAAGGCGAGCAAAAAGTAGCCTAGATTTATGATACCCATACAATGATGAGCGCAATGATACCGGACACTCTTTACGGTCATGTCGCTTGAAATGCCACTCATGACTACCATGAAATGGGCCCAGGTGTGTCTTTGCCCTTCTCGTCTACGTCGAAACTTCAATTTTCGGCCATTTAAAAATGCCCGATTCTATCCCGGCCTTCCCCACACCGGTTCCGACATCGCATCATTGCGAAGCTCAATTCCGATTCCTCAGCCACGACAGTCATCTCCAAGTAACAGTACAGCCATTGAATCTTCTCCGACCGAACAGCTGTGAACATGGCGCCAAATTGGGATCGACTTATCAGGTTCGTCTCGACAGACGGGCAAATCCTCCGCGGGCAGCCCATCATGCCCTCACCGGACTTTGATATCGGAACGACTACTGAAGAGACGGGACTGAAGGCCAAGATCATCAAAGTCGCAAACGACAATGTATTTGACGAGGCAACAAAAGTCACGGATGAGGAAGCCACGGTCAAGAAGTTGCTGGGTCCGGTTGAGCAGAGCGAAGTACCCATCATCCGTTGCATTGGTCTGAATTTCATGAAGCACAGTTAGCTACAAGCCACTCCTACTCAAGAGCAGCAATCTAACAGTACATAGTCAAGGAAGGAGGCCGCACACTTCCACCCTTTCCTTCCACCTTCATCAAAGCAAACACGTGTCTCCAAGACCATGGCGCCCCAATCATCATCCCCAAAATCGCCCAAGACTCGCAAGCAGACTACGAAGGCGAGCTCTGCTTCATAGTCTCTAAAGACGCAAAGGACGTGCCCGAGTCCGAAGCGTACGATTACATTGGCGGCTTTCTGTGCGGCAACGACGTCTCCTCGCGCAAACTGCAGCGCGACCCCAAACTTGCGGGCACCGTCCCGCAATGGAACTTTTCAAAGGGCTTCGACACTTATGCGCCCATGGGCCCGGTCATCGTGACCACAAAGGTGATTGACGACCCAGCGAAGCTGCAGCTGAAGACGGTGGTGAACGGGGACCTGAGGCAGAATGAGACGATAAATGACTTGTGCTTCAAGGTACCGTATCTGGTTAGCTATTGCAGTCAGGGAACAACCCTGAAGAAGGGAACGATTGTGATGACGGGTACGCCAAGTGGAGTCGGCTACGCGATGAAGGAGCCGCAATTCTTGAAGCCGGGCGATGTTGTCGAGGTGAACATCACCCAGATCGGGACGCTGAGGAACGAGGTCGAGTTTGCGCAGGGCGGCATTCTGGTTGGGCCACAGCAGAACAAGTAGACGGCAGAAGATGCATATCGAGGTGAGAAGGGGAGCAATGTATTGATGTCTAGGAAACAAGGGTCTCAGTGTCCATGCCCTCCCAGCGATAAAAGCCCAATGCTTCAAGCATCGGCTTATCGTCGAAGCGGTAAAAATACACAGTTGCACCTTCTGCTGCAAAGTGCTGGTACGCGTACCAAGACGGGATACAAAACGTATCCCCTTCCTTCCACTCAAACTTGTCGTCTCCAATCGTTGAATGTCCACTCCCAGCAATGACATGATACACACTCGACGCCGTCTCCCTCCTCCGTCCAGATGCCTTCCCCGCATCAACCCTCTCCGCCGAAGGCCCCAATGTCTTACTCACTGCGGACGTCAGCCCACTCAACTCAGGTCAAAAGACACTTGATAGCACTCACCATAACCCCCATCCTCCTTCCTATACTCCCTCGTCACCCACTCCCCTCCAGCCCCGTCCAACTGCTCCTTCATCTTATCCCAAGGAAACACAATCGGGCTCTGACCCGGATCTATATCGTCAGCCGGGTACCTCGGCTGGTCAAAATGCTCGACAAAGTGCACAGGGAAGTGCGTGAACGTCGGCAAATCGAGCCCATCGAGCCAAATCATGGGCCCACTGCCGTCTTTGCCATGGTCATGCCAGTTCCACGTCGGCGTCAGAATCACATCGCCGCGCGTCATGGGAATGCGCTTGCCGTGCACGGCAGTGAACTGTGTATCACGAGCGAAGAGTTAGCGTATGTATGTTTCCAAATCAGCCAAATTTTGAGAGAGAGTCTGGCAAAATGCATGGGGCTCACGTACGCCGCCCGAACCCTCGATCACGAAGCGCATGGCAAAGGCCGTGTGTCTGTGTGCCGGTGCCGTCTCGTTTGGCATGACGAGCTGGAGGCCCGCGTACAGCGTGTCGGTGGTGAAGGGGCCTTCCCGTTCCGGGTTTATGAGCATTAGGACTCGTCGTTCTGCTTCCTTTTCTTTTACCAGCTCGCCGGCGCGGACGAGAAAGGGTCGGACTTGGTCATATTTCCAGAGGAAGGGCACACAGCGGGGGTTTGGCTTGGGGGGGTTGTATTTGACCATCTGGGGCCATAATGGGATGGCGTTGAATTTGGAGGCGCCTTGGATCACGTCGTCGACGGTTTCGAGGGAGGGTTTGATGCCATTGGTCGCCATCTTTGAGGATATACTCGCTGGTCCGAACGGTTTCACGATGCTCTTTCTAAATGTAGAGGGAAGCCATTCGGATCGGGGCGTCTCACTCTCGGCCGTCGGGGATGTGACAAAGCCCGTCATCGGCACCCCGCAGCTCGAGTCTCCTCCAATCCCACGAGTCAACTCGGAATCCCGCGCACGGCCACCGAAATTGTTCGTTGGATAAGCCATGATATTTCTCCCCAAAAAGAAGTCTGACGCGCCCTGGGGCGATTGTTGGTTGATCCCGCTTTGAAATTGACGCAATCCGTAGAGGTTCACCCGAAATATCCGGCAAGGAGAACTGCCCACCCACACCCGGTACAATGGGAAACGACGCCTCTATCGACGACTGCAAAAGTCATGTAGATGCCCTGTTGAGCGATAGGAGCCATTCTAAGTTGCAAGTGAGTTCGAATGGCCAACAAGCAGCAACTCGCTGACAGGACAGGAAACGTCGTATCCCTCGCGAAGCCTTCACTTTCTGGGCGAACTTCCTTCAAATTCATCTAAAGGCCTGACCCAAGAAGCAAAAGTCAAGCTTAACGTCTTCGTTGCAGGAGCTGGACTGGGAGGCTTGGCCACAGCCATTGCGCTGCGACGGCGTGGGCATACCGTCACCGTTTTCGAGAGAGCACCTGAGTTGGGCGAGGTACTTTTCAGCACACATTCGTTTCCATTGAAGTTAATTGTTAAGATGTTCAGGTTGGGGCTGGAATCCAAGTGCCTCCGAACAGCACCCGCCTGCTGGTGAAATGGGGCCTTCTTCCCTACCTGCAAGACCAAGCCATTGAGCCAGGGGCAATACGCCTAAGGCGCTGGCAAGATGGATCCATCATCGGACTCACTCAGCTCGTTCCAGACTTTCGCCAGGCGTTCGGCGCGCCGTATCTCGTTGTGCATCGAGCCAATCTACAGTTGGCAATGTACCGTCTGGCGCTAGATTTAGGCATCGACGTGCGAGTGAATTCAGGCATCAAGGAATATGATGCGGAGACTCCGAGTATCACGACTGACGATGGAAAGGTCTGGGTGGCAGATCTTGTCGTCGCTGCGGACGGCCTCAAATCGGAAGCTAGGAAAGTCGTACTAGGCGGGACAGACCAACCACCTGAAAAGGCGGGGTTCGCTGCCTATCGAGCAGTAGTCGATGCTGCAAGGATGAGGTCTGATCCAGACATTTCTTGGCTGCTGGAGAGTCCAGGCCAAAATATGTGGTAGGGTTCCCTAGTTCCCCACCGATCCTGACTCGCCAAGCTGGTACCGAACGATTTAAGGGCATTCCCCTGATTCAATGATCCTTCTCATCCGTCATTGGAGGCTGCTGTCAAACACAAAATGTTGGGATTTAGCTAACGATGATAGGATTGGCGACCAGAGACACGTCATGACCTACACGATAGCCGGCGGCAAGACCTTCAATATGGTGCTATCTCATCCAGAAGATTCAGACCCTTCGACGTGGAGACAGGAAACCGCGGTCGAGGACATGAAACAGCACTTTCGAGCATGGGACCCGCGCCTGACCAAAATCATTAGCATGATTTCCTCAACCCTCAAATGGCCACTACTCAGCGGAAAACCGCTACCGAGATGGGTTCATCCGAGTGGGAAACTCCTCATCCTAGGAGACGCGGCACATGCCATGGTTCCCTACATGTCAGAAGGCGCCGCCATGGCCGTAGAAGACGGAGCGGCGCTGGCTGAAGTCCTCTCCAATGTTGAGACACGCGAGCAGGTGCACTCTGCGTTGAGAGTATTCGAGAAGACAAGGATCCTGAGGACCGGGCAGATGCAGGAGGCGAGTTTAGTTAATGGAAAGCTTCTACACTTCGCCGATGGACCCGAGCAGAGAGCAAGAGACGCATCGATGAGGCCTGAAGTTGAAGGCAAGCGGTGTGTACAAAGCGCGAACCAGTGGAGCGATCCAATGACGCAGATATGGACTTACGGCTACGATGCAGAAAAGGAGGTTGCAAGAGCCTGGAACCGGTCTCGAGGAGATGTTCCGAAGCTATGAGGGCTAACGAGACCAAGCCAGGGAACCAGTTGACGCGCCGTATCTCGAGCCTGAGCGGATAACTTTCTCGGTTCAGGTTTGACAGTGCAAAGTTAGACAGATGTATTGTACGGATTAAACGACGTTAACTTCGAGTATTGTTGTATGCATATGCTCCAAGACCAGTGTTAGGTTTCGAAATCGGTGCGAGAAAATCGCAACGAGGCGCCCGAGGCACCTTGAGACGGGCCATCAGACGATCACGCATTCGATTGGGGTAATCAGTCACTTGAACGCCACGATCCCTTCTCTAAATGTGGCACGATAAGGTAGCCCGCTAGAGCCAACTGACGAATGTGGTGGAGGCTCGATATCCGAAGCTGAACGCCGACAACGCCTGGCAGAAGTCCGAACGGAGAGAGATGCGTACACTCTTTGTACGATAACCCGCATCTAGATCTATATTGCGAAAGGGGCTGATTATATGGTATTACTAATAGCAAATCGATCACCCTGAACCACGCCATCGGTACCTCCTCCATATCTTTTATAAGGCGCCCGTCGAGGGTCAAGCGAGAATCGGACCACTAGAAAGGCAAAGGGTTCGATTAGTTTCAGTAAGGCCATCGATCTGCAGTCCGCTAGCGGGTTGTTCCAGTCCCAACGGCGGCGCACCTGCTGCGCAATTGTGTCTCATTCGACGGCAGACCAATGCGAGGCTGGCATGTCGATCCGACAGCCATGGAGCTTGATTGCCACAGGGACCTCCCGAGTCTGATCATGCGGTTCGCCGAAGCAGCTCTGCTCCAATCAACACTGCTGCCGTCCAAACTAAATAACCGTCACCGAATGCCACCTATAATATGGTGCCCTCTCGACTCCTCAAGCATCTCAATGTGCAAATGAAACCTTGGCCGTGATGACGTACGGTGAGCAAAAGGTCAAAATAAGCACTCAGGCCACGCGGCCACGCAGAACTCATGTCAAGTCGGGTTGCCGCACATGCAAGTGAGTCATTTATCAATACCAAGGCTTGACGATGTTCCAACTCAATATGAATCAGAATTCGAAAGGTCAAATGCGACGAAGGGCGCCCAGCGTGCCACCGATGTGTCTCTGTTGGCCGGGTGTGTGACGGATATGGTATCTGGGGAGGAGGTGGAACTGTTCATTCCGGCGGACAATCGGACAAGCGAGTCAATGCTGACATTCTACGACAACATGATGCATTATCACTACCTCCACAGATCGTCGACAAAGAGGAATACAATTGTTTAGAATGGTTCGTACGGAGAACGGCCATCAAGCTTCCAGGGGCCTTCGTTTCCACGTTCTGGGACCGGCTCGTGCTCCAGGCAAGCTATTCCGAACCAGCCATCTTGCATGCAGCCGTCACGCTTAGTTGCGCCGATAAGATGGAGACCAGGGGGGTTGATAATTCCGCCGAGCAGAAGAATGGCATGGAGCAGTTTTTGCTGCAGCAGTACAGTAAGGCGATTGCCGATCTGCAACCTCACTTCAAGGGTCAGAGTAGAGAGTCTGTACGGACGGCACTCATCACTTGCTTGCTGTTCGTTTGTATGGAGTTCTACCGAGGCCGCTTTCGAACAGGTAACGCGCATCTGCTGAACGGACTCAATCTGCTTGTCCAATTTCATGCACACTCAGAAGCGGGCTCGGGTGAAGGCATCGTCGCTTTGAAGGCTTACCCCGAGACGGTCGATGACTGGATCACGGAAACCTTTATACGTCTGCACGGCCACGCCGGACCGTTTGGCCAATGCCACTTACTGCCGCTGCGCATAGTGCCTGTTGATCTTCCCGATCCCATTTTCGAAAGCTCAGACCAAGCGAAACATTATCTGGACAGGCTATTGCTTTCTATATCTTGCCTAAGCGAACATGCTCGCGTCGAATGGGTCTCAAAGGGCGTCGTCTCTTCTCCTGCTCTCAAAAAGCGTCGACTGCACCTCCAAACCAAATTGGCAGCCTGGTTCAAGGCTTACGAAGCGGTAGGCGCCAAAACATCAGAACAGAAGACGCAGATGACGACCCGCCAAGTGGTTGCGCACAAACTACTTCATTCATACTACCTAATGGCGGACATTATGGCCGAAGTCTCCATCCATCCTGGCCAGGAAATGTTCTTCGATGCTCGCACCCAAGACTTCCTCGCCATAATCCTGCAAGCAATGAACATCCATCACACTCTTGCGAGCAAAAACGTACTTGAGTCCATCAACGACTACTGGAAAGAAACCTCTAGCACAATCATCGACCTAGGAGGCCTTCCTCCGCTCTACTACACGGCCCTCAAATGCCGCAGCCACCACATCCGTTCACAAGCCATCAATCTCCTCAACTCACGCCCGCACAGATACGGAATATGGGACTCGAAGCTAGCGGCCTCGATTGCGAATACTGTCATGAACGTCGAGGAGAAGGGCTACTATGCAGCCCGCGCCAGTGTTATTAGCCACATAGGCAAAGACCTGCTGAAGCCGGAACTGCCAGAATCGTACCGCATACATCAAGTCAATGTTATACTGCCAGACCATCCGTCAGAAGGCGCGCAGGTAATCTGCAGGAGGAAGCTTTATGATGGAAGTTTTGTTGTTGAGAGGAGGCGCTGTGGAGCACGCGTGCAGCCTGAGGAGCAGAGATGAGAGTATGGCAAGACACATACCATGGACAACATGTTGTCCTGTACTTCGTGAAGATTTCTGAGGAAGAGTGGAGCGCATCGACAGAGACATCCCGAGAGCTACATCACCCACCCACAAAAGACCTTGTCAATGGACAACTTCCGCCATCCGAACTACAACCAACCCTGCTCAAAAGCGCACACCACGAGCACAAAACCACCACGAAAGAGATCGTTGTCGATTAAAACTACATAAATTCCGAAAAAACCCAATAGCGAGAGACATTCTCATCCTCCCCACGGTTTACAATTTGTTCCCTCATCCCCGCACCAGCCCATCTCATTCCATCCGGCTCCCATTCATCCCCACCCCCAAAGGAAAAGAATAAAGCTAATTACCCCATTACCCAACAAAAGAAACCATGTATCAATTTACCCCATCTCGCAGTGGTCAGTTCATGCAATTTAGTACCACTTCCCCTTCCCCTCCCCCTCTTTCTCCTCTCCCGCGCCACCAGCTCAAAGCTGGCGCGCCGCCCCAACATGGCGAGCCTGGCTCTTGGACTCGTAGTCCACGCCGTCTCCGCCATCGTCATCGTTGGTGCTAGTGGGGTGCCCGCCCTTCTTGTCGTCGCCGTGGTAGTACTGGTACCAGAACTTCCACCAGTGCTTCCAGTCGGGGGAGTCGGCGCCGTCGCCGGCGGCTTGCTGGGGGCGTGTGGCTTGCCAGACGTCGGGGTGGTTGTCGTACCACTGAGAGGGGGGTGGGGGTTAGGTGGGATGTATTAGGGGGAAAGAGGGGACTCACGGTCTTGTCGTACTTGTCGTCGTCGTCCCACTTATCGTCCCACTTGTCGTCGTGCTTGTCGTCGTGGTGAGGGTAGTGGTGCTTGTCATCATACCACCATTTTCGGAAGACGGTTGCGTGCTTCTCGCCGCCGCATATTTGGGGCTTGGCCATGCTGCCGGCGGGGAGAGGGCACGTCTTTTTGCAGTAATAGTCCTTGTCCGGGTACTCTTTGAGCTTATTGCCGCAGTAGCAGTATTTGTCGGCCTCGACCCCGAAGTAGTATTTCTTGTACTCCTTGCACTTCTTCGAGCAGGTTTCGTAGGAAAGCAGGTTCTCGGGTGGGGGAGGAGCGATGACAAAGTCGAGTTGGTCCTTGAACAGAGACTTTGGTTTCGACGTATCGAAGCAGCCTTTGTATTTGTATCCACGGAAGTAGGGCTTCGGCGTGTATGGGTACTTTGGCGTGTTTGGTTTCTAAGGCGTTGTCAGTTGGTTGCTTGGCGATAATAGGTGTCTCTCGCAGGAAAGACGAGCACACCACATGGGAAGGTAGGACTTACATAATACTTGTTCTCAAACAGTGACATCCTGGGAAGGTCTCCTGTTCTGCGCCCTAGGCGTCCCGCTGGTGGTGCTGCTGCTCCTCCACAGTATAGCTTGTGATCGTCGCGCTTGAGGAGCGTAGCCCCACTACCTTCGGGAGGAGTGTCACTACCTGCGGGAGTTGTGTCATTACCCGCAGGAGCTGTGTCACTACCTTCAGAAGGCGTGCTATCGCTTGAAGGAGATGTATTAGAGGAAGGAGATTCCTCATCCGGAGGAGTGGATCCAGCTCCAGGACCATTCGCATCGGGAGATGTCGATTGACCCGCCCCTTGGACTAGGGATTGCCCTGCGGCTTGATCGTCAATTGAATTTGTTACCGGTGTCAGAGTGCATGGATTTCTGCAATTCCTGTCGTCGCGATCCCGACTCGTCTCAGCGTCGGTCGAAAGTGTGTTTCCGCAAAGACATTGAGCGCCTTTTTCTGAGAGTGCTAGGTACTTGGAGAATCTGCAGAGGTATCCGCAAGATTCGTAGTTGAAGGAATTCCCCTTTTGGGCCACTCCATCTGTAAGGACAGATGGATTCGCGGAAGTCGTCTTGTAGCAACTCTTGTATCGGAAGCCGTAAGGTGCCTGGAAACGATTAGTCGGTCGCATTGAGAGAAATGAATGCCTCCAGCTCCGTAATCCAACCAAACAATGAAAAAGCGCCATAGAGAGTGCCCCATGAAAAGTTCCAAAGCGTTCCTGCCCGTAACCACTTCCAAAAGCCAACTTTGCGTCCATTCCATGTTAGTATCCTTCACGGTATGCCCACAGCCAGCCCACGCATTTCCTGCCTACGTCCAGCCCACACATATCCAGTCCAAACATCTCCACTCCACACATTTCCACCCAGCATTACACCAAATCAACTTGAACGAATCCTCCGCGGTATTTAGCCTGGACAGTATGTTAGCAATAAAGTCAACGGTGCTGCGGTTAGTGTCATGTGCAGCCAAGAACGGCCACAATAAACCATCGTAGTCTCTCGACAAGACAACAAATGCGAAGTACGACAAGATTTCGAAAGAGAAAGTCCAACGTTTCGAAAGGGATTATTGTGCTTAAAGGGGCTCGCAATCGAAGGGGGTTGGCATGTTGGCAAGAATGTCGACACCTCGCGTCTCGAGTGAAATCCTCCCTTGATCGTCAGGGAGGAATGGAGAGGTGATTTACACGGAATTGCGACATGGAAAGATCGCGCATTCCAGCGTAAAGGGAAGGAGGCCCTGCATTCATGTGCCTTCCAAATCATCGCATGTGATATTCTAATATTTGGTAAAGCCATTGAGGAGAGTGGGTAGTGGAACGCACGCCAAGAGGAAAGACGTAACAGTCCCATTTGCAACAGTTCGCGATGGTTTTTGCGAAAAATTTGCCTAATTGGGTAAATACTTGGCGAAAAGTAACAGTCCGCCGCGTCTTTTAAGAACGCTTCTCCTTCATGGATGCTTATTCGGATGAGGTAGCAGCATGATTAATGTATACAAATTGAATAGAAACAAGAAAGCTGTTTCTACTGTCTGGCTTCCTCAGTCATTGCTGCCGCCGCCTTTCGATCACTCACATGGCTCCCAACATTGGGAAACTTTGCATTTGCTCGCATAATCGCAGTTATTTTCCTCGAAAATTAACATTTGGTTCTCATCCAGTCATCCAGTCACACTTTCACACTGTCACAATGTCTAATCAGAAAATTCGTCGTACTATGTCATTTCCATTCACACGTGATGTCACCCTACTTGATCACGGCTTCTAATAATGTCACATCGACCGCTCAATCACGCGATCAATCCTCGCCTCAAGTACCTTCCAAGCCCAGTCAGCCTTTGCGTCAAATTGCTGTTTGACGAGGTCACAATGTCCACAGTTCCATGTCTTCACCAAGTTCTCCGTGTCCAACAGGTGCGCGCAAAAGCAAGATTGGTGGAACCAATGCTGGCACTTGTTCATGACGAGCTCTGGCTTCACATGCGCTACGGAGTATGCTGTTTGAGGCTCTGTGCGCTCGTGCACGCCGCAGATCTTGCAAGGCTCCCAGCGGGCGGAATCGCGGACGTAGTAGAGAGCGTTGTAGATAGGGTCGAATTGCTTTGAGGGGATTTGGACGCTCGTAGTAGTGGAGGTGGCGGGGGGTAGCTCATTGGGGAAAAACCTGATGGTGACGTGGTCGATGCCAGTATATGTCACCTGGTTCAGTGAGCGGATACGCGAGCGGGAGACTTCTCCTGGGTTGAGCACCTGAGGCGGGGTAGGATTCATATCCATCATGAGCGGGTAGTCGTTCCACAAAACGGAGGCGAATCGGTAGGAACGATTTGGTGTGTTTGAAGGACCCATATTTAACGGGTATTTTCTGTGAGGTGGCTGCATTGTATAACCGCGCGCACTGTCACAGCGCGTTGTTTCTCTTTCGCCTCGAACAATGTCTTATTAATCAGCCATAGACTCAGTTTCCAATTTCGACTTCCAAACTTTGACGTACCTCCCTGTAAATGATAAGTTAGGTGAGCCAAAAACGAATGTATGATTCATTGATCTACTACGACGAAGGGATATAAACCTACGTAGCTTCCTAATTGGCCGAGCTGATCAGACCATCCCGGTCAGGAACACCTGCCGTAGCTACAATATGGGAAGCTGCTCTTGAGCAGCAAAGCCTCGGGCCATTTTCGTCTCGTTTACGTATTCAAATGAAACCATTGATTCATCTATCTCTCCCTAGCGTGACGCATGTCGTATAAGTACCAATTTTGCCATTCCCTCGCCTTTCTTCTTCAACCAAGCTTTCTGCCCTTTCCTGCCCACAGCTTATCCAGAGCCTCGAAGACCGGATGTTGAGGGTTCACTCTCGCAACATGATTCAACACCTCCAGATCAGCCTGCGGCGGCACGCTTCTTCTCCACTTTGCCTTCTCGCTAAATGCATTTTTGGCTTCGGGATCATTGCTCGACACTGCGCTGACACTGCTCTGAACGCTCTGAGCGCTGTGTCGATTCGACACGCTGGATGCGCTCGCATCATCCGCTTTCGATATGCTGGCTGTTACGCTACTTTTTGCTTTCGCGGGGATATTTTTGGCTGTGCTGGCGAGATCGCGGCGCATAGCGTATGGCTCCGGCAAGAGATAGCAATGGAGGTCACTTCTGTGTGAGATCAAACTCTTCTCCAGGATCTCAATACCCTTTCTCATATAGATATTTCCTTTGGCTTTCGATTGCTCCTCGAAGCGGTTGCAGTGAAGACAAGGCTTCTCCTGAACGTGAGTCACACCACAGCTTTCCCAGTTCACGGTGCGGAAGCACTGGACATGGAATTGATGTCCGCAACCGTGCAAGCGCCATGAGCCAGAACGAGGAGGCTGTATGCTGTCACTACAGATTTGGCATTGTTTAGCAGAATTTAAAAATGTACTTCCAATATAGCTGAGAGATGTCCAAATTTGGTGCCATCGGAAGAGAGGGTCGCAATGGCGAGCGAGGATATCTCCCATTATGGAGAAATTTCACGTTGACTGACGATGGTGTATGAGGGCGACAATTAGATCTGAACGCTAAGATACAATAATCCAAGAAATTAGGTAACTTTCGTACAAATCTGAGTGCAACATATCGAGATCTGCGTGAATCGGGAACTAGGACTAAAGATACGAAACTTGAATGCATAAGGGAACGAAGTTGATATTTTGAAGGTGATGTAACATGCCTAGGAGTACCAAGAATAGAGTGAAAAACAACGGTTGTGAATTATTAAAGGTTTCGGGTTCACATGCGTAACGTCCATCCAACCGTAACGGAACAACCGCCGTAACGGAAAAAAAAAATAGTACTTCGTCTCGAATGGTTGATTGCGTCGGCGCGCCTTGTTCACTTCATAAATTCGTTATTGTATTGCTAAATTCGGGCATTTTTTTATTCCCACCTGCCTTCTGATCTAAAAATTAACGTTACCTCGTTCAGATGAATTATACAACCAATCATAAACCTGTTCCAATCAAGATCACTCCGTACCCTTTGCTCTTAGCAGTTTCACCACCGCCTTGTGGCCTCCTTCTGAAGCCGCCTGGAGTGCGTTGCCGTACTCTCCACCCTGCGCGTTGGGGTCGGCGCC